>JAAHCF010000619.1:0-22588 GCA_038367545.1 Beauveria asiatica | reverse complement strand
AATCCTTCTGCAGTTCTTTTTTTTTTTCTCTTTATGCGAATATTTTGTTTGCGTGTGTGTTGGGGAATTTTCGTTATTCTGGGAGGATTTCGAAAGCACGGGGACCAAAGAGAGTAAAAAAGGTCCACACCGCAACGTCGTTTGTATTTGCGGGCAGCCAGGCTAGCCTCAAAAACGGTGAGAGAAGAGCGAAAAAAGTGGTGGCTTGCTATGAATGTGTTTCTGGGGGGCATTTTATTATTATTTACTAGGTAGCTAGCTTGCCAACGGGGATGAAGTGGAGGAAAATGGGAAGAAAGTGGAGGTGGCAAGCGGGCGCTCTCTACTCCGTATTATTAGCTGGGTAAATAACTCGGAACTCGGAGCGGGCGCTCGAGAAAAAAAAAAGACGATGCATTGTCGATTCGAGATTTAGAAACGCCCACGCCAACGTTGGGGTTTCATAGACTGGTCCCTTATTTTACGTTCAGGGGTCATGATCAGCTCCACACACAGGAACCAAAAGTCACGGGCTTCAGACAACTGCGGGGGAAGGGGTTCAGCTCCCAGGAAAGAAAACTGACAGAACAGGGGTGAAGGTGAGGACTCGACAGGGGATGAGACCCTGTGCATGTTAAATTCAAGGCTGATGGTGGCTGCATTCTGATATTGACAAAATTGATTGTTTCTGGAACTGGTCGGCGACTTGATGGGTTCCATGGACCCATCTGGACGAAGTTGGCTACTTGGCTAGTGCGTTATTTCGGGCTGGTTGCCCCGCTAACTTGCCTACATAGGTAGTTGTTTAGTTGGTGGCAGCGCATCGGATGGTGCTAGTTACTGTTCAAGCCGCCATATTATTCTAATGCCAACGCGATTCATTTACGAATTCATCAATATGATTATATTGCCATTGTCGCAGTATGAACCAACCGAAAACGGCCTCTTCATCTCGAGTTCCGCATCAGGTTCGGGCACTCGGCGTACAACTAATACCAAGACTATTGAATGCGTTCGGCGGCAACTCGTAAATATTAGATCAGATCAGGCTCCCACCAACTTTCCCGCTAGTTTAGTACCTTTTTTGCCCAACCCCCCGCCGCTGTACTACCTGTTTGCTGTCTTTGCCGTCTTTGCCATAGTTACTACTTCCGTAACTATTGTCTCGTTTATTAACACCTGCTCCCAACTACCTACTAACTTAACCCAACTGTTAATCCCTCGCGCATTCGTTCCTTCCCGAGACAAGTCGGCGCCGCTAGTAACTCTCTACTCTGTACGGAGTACTCCGTACACGCAGTCCTCTTTTCACTAGTTTGACTATTGAGTCTGGGGATAACTTTCTATTCATTTTGCTTTTTCGCCGTTATTGCAGCACACCAAACCTTTGGAAGCCCCTCCCAAACCACCATCATGGTTAACTTGAGCGCCTCTTTCGCCTCCTGGACCTGGATGCAGTTTGCCTTTCTTGGTACCAACGCCCAGCAGGACAATGCCTCGTCCGTCTCGCTCACCGACATCATACCCCGTCGTGACGTCCTCTACGTTGGCGGAGAGTATACCAACATTACCGTACGTTTTGTTTGCAACCACGGATGACCTAGATATCCTACCCTCCCCTCCTCCCGAGTCCTCCTCTTACTAAGCCCCTCTTGTTCCCCTCTGGGCTGCCCCCTTTCCCCCTCCCTCCATTTATGAACTGTCACATCCGGTCTGATCCCGAATGCAACGCTGAACAAACATCTTGACAGGACCGCTCCACCAATGCCACGTCAATAGCCCTCGTCGGCCAAATATATGTCGAAAAGCTAACCCCCAACCCCCCTCCTCCGACCATCGATCGCCGCGCTCAGCTCCCCATCATCTTCATCGCCGGCGCCGCACAGACCGGCACCAACTTCCTCGCCACCCCCGATGGCCGTCCCGGCTGGGCCTCGTATTTCCTTTCCAAAGGCCACACTGTCTACCTTTCCGACCAGCCAGCCCGTGGTCGCTCCGCTTGGCAGCCCGCCTCCGGCGAGGGCCGCTTCGGCACCATAGGCTCCCCGCAGTCCGTCTCCGACATCTTTACCGACACAGCCAACAATGGGGACAAATGGCCTCAGGCCAAGCTACACACGCAGTGGCCGGGGACGGGGCGCATGGGCGATCCAACCTTTGACGCGTTTTATAGGAGCCAGGTTCCGCTGCAGACGAACCGCTTCATCAGCGAGGAGCAAAACGCAAAGGCGTACGCCGCACTCGTCGACATCGTCGGCGAATGCTACATCATCAGCCACTCCCAAGCAGGCGCATATGGTATGTTGTCGTCTAATCAAAGACGGTTTGTGTTGACTGAGTTCTGACTTGAATAGGCTGGCGGGTCGGCGACATGCGTCCCAACCTCGTCAAGGGCATTGTCCAGCTTGAGCCCTCCGGGCCACCTTTCACCCTGCGCCCGCCCTTTGGCAACGATCCCGCCTTTGCCTTTGGCCTAACCGACCTGCCCATCGGCTACAGCCCGCCCGCCGGGCTCCTCGCCGAGTTCATCAAGACGCACATCGTGCCTGCTGTCGACCCCGAACACAACGTGTGCATCATGCAGACGTGCCCAGTTAAGAAGCTGACCAACCTGGCGCGCATCCCCGAGCTCGTCGTCACGGGCGAGGCCTCTTTCCATGCCCCGTACGATTACTGCACCGTGGCGTATCTGAAGCAGGTGGGCGTGGACGTCGAGTATGCCGACTTGGGCAAAGAGGGCATCCATGGAAATGGACACATGTTTTTCATGGAGAAGAACAACATTGAGATTGCGGAGAGGGTGTATCAGTGGCTAGACAAGCAGCAGTCCAAGAGAAGCTCGATAGAGAAAAGGGAGGAAAAGAGGGATACAGAATGCTAAATATATAGTCCGTGGAGATGGAGTCAAGGGGCGGTGTTGGATGCATTCTTTGGTCGATATCAGGGCTTTTCTTTTTTTCAACATTTTGGCTAGATTTTCACAAGAGCATTACAAGGGCGACAAATTAATACTAGATTAATCTGCATAGAACACACGAGAATGATGTCAATGTCTAAGAACGCTTACGTGTTATTGCATATTGGTTGTAAAAAATCATCTGTAGTTGAAACGACCTGGCACGTTCATCAGGCTTCCTTTATTACCGAGTCGACAAGAGGCGGGAATTCATCATAGGTGGTCTATTTATTGACGCGTTGCCTAACACAACACCAATTGCGTGAGAGTCTAGGGGCAGAATCAAACGAGGCCGGATGCATGCAGCAAGGTTTTACTAATATTCTTGGTATTGTGATTTCATGTACAGTGAGTGGCCTTCCAAGTATATGATACTAATATATGTCAACCTAGCGCCAATTTGGAGACTATCATTTTACACACGTCCTCAACATGATTGAAGCTGCTGCTCGCGCTGACGCTTCACAATGTAATAGGTGATGAGACTCTTCGGATCGTCCTTGATTCCATTCAAGACATCCCAAAACTTGGCCTCGCCAACAAGGGCATGCAACGCCACGCAAAACTTGACCGCGTCCATACGTACGCCCGAGTCTGTCGATTCCAGGCAGTGTCCGGCTAGACTCGTTAGCTGCTCTAGCTCACTCGACGTGGGTTGGAAATTTGTGCGCTTATCAAGCATCTCTTTGAGAACATGGAGGCCCATGCTGAGGCTGCGACAGCCCTCGGTGGTGGCATCAGTGATACCGTGAAGCTGGCGCGTCAAGACGACCACAATCTCGGAGCCATCGCCGATCCCGACGAGCTCATCCGCAAGAAGCTCTAGACCGCTGACAACGTGGGCTCGCGAGTCGTAGGCGCTGCGCGTCTGTAATAGAGCCTCGAGACCTTTGGAGACGTAGGGCTGAAAGTTTTCTCTCTCCTTCTTAAGGAGGAGCTTGATGGTAGCCAGAATCTGCGCCTTGATGTCCTGGCCCTTGTCTGATGGCAAGTTGGTGAGAGGGTTCTCGAGATACTTGAACAGGCCGAGCAAGAGAGCCTCAAACTTGTCGTCGGCCAGCGTGGTCCTACTGTCACGAATAAGCGACTGCAGCTTGCGGAAGCCGTGGACTTCCAGGGACATGGCCTTGATCTTGGCAATACCACTGTCTAGGAGGCGAGAGGTCTGGCGCATCTTCTCGGGCGATTCGGGTTCCACCAGAGCTGAATACGGCTCAGCAGCCCTTTGGAGTTTGGCTGCATCCTCATTCACAGGCTTGTCCTCGAGTACAGGAGCTGATACTTCAGGCTTTGGTGTGCTTTGTATTTCGGCATCGGGATCTTCATATACTTTCAACGGCTCAGTATGCGACTGAGGCTCCGCATGACGAGTGATGTGGGCCACCACTCGTGGCGGCGTGACGGGAATATTCGCACCGACAAGCTCATCATCATCAGCAACAATTGTTGAAGCAGAATCAAGCCTGGGCATAATGGGCACAACAAGGCTGATATCCTCGTGCGCCTTTGCGGGCGAGTGCCAAGCTGGACTAGGCCTACCAGGGCTGTGACGGGCTGGGCTCGATCCAAGCAAGTCCTCGTGCGGCATTCTAGGCTTTGCAGGGCTGGTACGAGGAGAGGCGACTTTTGACTTGGCTTCAACTCTGGAAGTGGGCGACGGAATGCTGGTTTCACTACCGTGGGAAATGTGACCAAGACGAGCTCGGGAAACGGGCTTCTTAGGCGTCAAATCCTTGGCGACTCTTGGTGTTTGACTTCTGGATTTGAGAGACTCAGGACTGTTGATTTCTGGCCCAGGCTGATCCCTGACGGAATAGGGGCCAGCAGTGGCAGGTCTGGTCATCTCTGGGCGTCTCCTGGACGGCCTCATGGGTGCACCCGACATGCCGCCAGCATTCACAGAAATGGTCGATTCCAGTCTAGCGCGGCTTGCAGACTTTGGAGGTGCAGCAGCATGTGACGGTTGTTGATGGTGGGTAGAGGCGTTCGACGTGTTCGTTGTGCGTACTGGCGATAGTTGCGCCATTGCCGATCCGGGGCGAGGCGGCAGCTTCTGAGCAGTCATGGCCCTCTTTTGCGCCATCATAGCTTCACGTATATTAGGTCTGCTTGCCGTTTTGCCCGTTCTAGAAAGGCTGCTGCCAGGTCTCGTGGTCTCAGTCTTCTTAGGAGAATTGGGGTTACTCGGGTCCTTGTTGAGAAGCTTTTGGGCCGTGGCATCCAAGTCCTCCATGATGGCGTCTGCTCTGGCAGGCCATACAGCCCAGAAAGCCCAATATGTGGAGCGCATCTTCTCTCGAACCCCGGGATTAGCATCAGCTAGACCCTTTTTCAAGCACTTTTCGATGAGATCAACTCCACCAGTATGTTCAATATGATGTTTGTTGCTCGACGTCTTTTTGATGAGCATCTTAAGCCAGCTACTGGTGTAGAGGCGGGGTTGGACATTTTTGTCCTGGCAAGCGCTCCAAATGTGTTGCATAATGCGAGGCGTGTAAGAAATGCTGCTAATAATGGTTTCTATTGTGGAGCTTGTCATTTGCGAAGTAATCTTCTTGGTCGAGGCAGTCATCTTCAGCAAAGTCTGCATAAGTAGCTCGACCATGGGTTCCATGGCAGGGCCAAGGGTGCGAGCAATCTCCTCGATAAGAGCGCAGGCTTCCTTGGACAGACTCGTTCTCAGTGACGTTAGGGACTTGATAATGCCATCGAGCATGCCACGGAGACTGTTGACGAATGTGTCGTGAAATTCAGAGGGAGCATTGCCGGCATTTATTCGACGAAGGGTGGTCATGCCCTGCTCTCGCTTTTGCCAATTCTGCTCTGTTTCGCGACCTTCGTACTGCCAAGCCATGCTCTTGAATACTTCATCAAGCTCGCGGTTGGTATTGACATATTGCGGCTCGACCGGGTCCGTCTGAGACTCTGGTACAGCTGGTGTGATAGGGCGCTCGCTCGACATGGACGAGACGCTGGTGGTAAGATGCGGTCGACTGGCTGGGGCGGGTGCCGAAGGTGTCTCAGAGCGCATGCCGCCTGGAGCTAGTTCTTTAATGATGGCTTGCTCGATCGCGGGCCTGACTTTGTAGTTTTTGAGCTGTCGCTTAAGATCCGATTTGGCAGTGTTTGGCGCATTTCTGCAGAGGTGTTAGTGTCAGAAATGTGGAATTCGAGCTACAACATACCGGAACAACTCAATAACGGTGTGCTTGGCAGCGTCTCGAACCATGCCGTCGGCGTCCTCGAGCAGCTCCATGAGCAGCGGAACATAGCCTCGGAACTGTAAGCCGTGGTCTTGGTGCATCTGCTTATACAATTAGCGAAAGTAGCCTGACTTGAAGGCGGGCGTAGTACCTGGAGAAGCCAATGCAAGGAGGCCTCTTTGGCGCGTGGATTCTTGCCTGACATGGCCGTCGTGCGAATCACGCGCTCGACCTCACCAGGATTCACCGCGTATATTGTGGTGAGAGCCTGCGAGGCCAATGTGCGGTACTTGTCTTTCTGGTCACCAAGCTTTTCAATGACGACTGGCAGTGTGCGGACAGCCTCTTTTCCAATGTGCTTGGGCTCCTGGCGTGAAAGGCGAGTCAACAGGTGGCCGAGGGCAGTGAAGCCGGCGTTTACAAGGACGGCATGTTGAGCTGTAGAAGCTGTGCGCAGGGCCTCGAAAAGTTGTGCGATGCAAGCTTCGGGGACATTGTGCTGCTTGATGGCCGACTTGGCATTGGTCACGGCAGTGACCTTGTGGTCGAGGGCGGCGTTGCTGCGCAGGATGTCGAGCAAGTCGGTGACCTGCTTGTCGGTAAGGCGTTCAGCCATGGTGCGTGAGCAGAAGCGTATTGTCCGCGATATGGGCTGTGGTGGTGTTGATCGAGTTGATGTGGTGATGTTGTGTTGCGGCCAGCTAGCTCTGCGCGGCGCAAACGTCTGCACTAAGCCGGTTAGCAACACAGCCACGTGAATATGCAACAGCAGCGGCACTATTCCCGAGATCTGCTGAAGCGAAGCCTGTAGCCGGATCGCAGAAGGGGGGCAGTCGGTCATCAGGGGGAGATTAGGTGTGCTCACCCAAAAGTAGGAGGGGTCGGTACTTGAGTTTCCTGGGTAACTGGGATGCTGCACACGAGCGACGGCGCGGGCAGCAGGCACGCCACGTGTCTAGGAGTAAATGTCAGGGGCTTAAGCTAGAAAATTGCGGATTCGGATAGAATGGCGTTGTCATTGGAAAGCGAGTAGGATTGATGGGAGCCGGAGTGAATGGCAAAGCCAGGTGGATGGATGTTGTCGAAGAGTGAAGGTGGGCGGCGGTTGACGGCCGAGCCATTATTTACAGTCTACACTATGGAGCACGATTTGGTGGTTTGTTCAGCGGTCGGACAACGTACAGGGTACATAGCGCGACTTATGCGCCCAGCCCAGGAGGGGCTCAAACTAGCACTTGCATGTGGCTGACAGGTACCCCGCAGGTACCGCGTGTCCATAGCCCGACATGCCAGGCACAACGGCGCGTTTCGTTGCCCCTCGTCGCCATGCCAATGAACGCCTTTGTGTACTTACCCGGTAGACAACAGCAAAGACTATGACGCAATTTCTCGCCGCATATGGCCAGTGGTAGCCATTGACTATGAGGAGAGGCTAGAGAGGCAATGCAAGAATTTTCTCTGGCTAATTGGTGCATCAGCTCACAAGTTTGCAGCACTAGGCCATGTTGTTAGGGTGTCTGTAGCCATCCAATGTTAGAGCATCACAAGCCGACCACCACACGACCTTACAAGTCAAAGCAGTAGTTTTAAGGGTAGTTCAATCCGGGAGCATACCGTGATCAACTATAGTTTGAACTGCCAAGGTCTCACATGAAACCGATAAACGAGTTCATATAGTAAGTTCTTATAACGAGTTCATAAAGCGAGAGAATTAGTATATTTCGGGATCCTAGCTGGCTAAAAAGAAGAAAACTATACTGCCGAAAGGCGGAATGAAAAACCTGAATTATATAATCCTAGCTACTAAGAAATAAATAACTTTTATGTGTTCGGGTACGGGTCATACTTCAGGAAACCGTAAGATAGGGAGAACAAGAGCGAGAATAGACTTCAGAATCTCTAGCTAGTTACCTTAATAAACCGAAGCACTAAAACTCGCTACTATTACAGCACAACAATAAAGACGACTTACACGCTATCCCCCTAATCGCCTGCGTTACTTAGCGGGCTAGGCAGGGTCCACAAGCTGAAAAAGATACTTATGCCTAGTTAATAGCGACACCAAAGTCAAAGTATCACGATCCTCCTCCACAGATAAAAAAAATTGACAAGGAATAATAAAAAATCTCAATGTACCTCAAAGGTGGGAATTGAACCCAAGGCGATTCGAACGCCTAACCTTCAGGAATCTCCAGGTATCAACTTTTCGAGTGAAAAGATGTCTAACCACTGGAATCTGACGCTGTGTAGGAAGTTAGTATGAGGTGCGCCTCAAACATGGCTGGGGGGTTACGAACCGCTACCGTTGCGCCATGGGTCCTAGCTGCCCCGGAAGCTCTTATTGGGCCTTATTAAGTCGACGATATGAGGCAGTCGTTGAAATGTTGGTGAAAGTCTGATACTGCTGACGTGAAAGAGCTTTGTGGTATATATGCTGTTCGATGCCGTCTCGCAGGTTAGAGAACCGGCGTGTTCGTTCTTAACATGGGCAACTTGGATTCGGCGGGTTGGTGAAGCTGAGAGACGGCTACGTCAAATGGCGGGTGGAAAGAGACATGGTGAAGCAGAAGATTTATACGATGGCTGTTTCCTTTGAAAAAAAAAGGAGGGTTGGAAAAAGGAGCGCCCTCGGCTTGCCCCCATATGCACATATAGTGCTATTCAACCTGTCTGGAAATCCCTCGGCTGGGCAGGCGTTGTTCATCGACAGCGCTCGGTCGAACCGTCGAGACGTCAGCCAGCCTTGCTTTGACCTCGATACGAGCCACAAAAGAATGGAATTGATTGAGATGGATTTTACCTTTACTAATCCAATTGATTTAGCGTCCTAAGCGTCAGTGGTATGTGCAGAGCTTCTACTGTCCTGCTGTTTTTTCTAGACAGCCTGCGCACTAACTTCTGTCCGCTCACCAACATTCACCAAACATTTGCCCTCATCCAGCCATTATTGTCCTCAAAAAGAATAGTTCCGAGTATCTACGTTAGGAAAACACACACGCTGCACTCATATGACCTCTACATCGCCTCTCCTCGACGACCTATTTTCTAGCGCCTCACCCACCTCTTAGCATCATTGTATTACAGCTTCCGCAACGGCCACTCAACTTCCATCACCGTCAACAAGAGCCCGAGCCCTCACAGACTCATAGCCGGATCTATCTCGCCAACCCTCCCCCCCCTTCGCATAATGAGCGCACCGCCCACTTCCTCCGCCATCCCGGAGCACCTGCGCCAGCCAGCGCCCGTGACGCCCGCTCACCAAGGCGGCTTCCACCTGCCCAAGCTGCGCCTCGAGATGCGCGATCTCGACAACAAGGGGACGCTGCGCGCGCTAGCAGCCATCAACTTTGGCGAGTGCGTGCGCGGCTGCGCGCACAACGTGCTGCGCCTGCTGTACCAGCACCCGTCGCGCGCGCCCTGCCCGCTGCCGACGACGCGCTCCGTCACCTTGATTGTGCGCGACATGGACGGCGTCGCCTACACGACCGGCAGCGAGCTCGACGGCGACCACAAGGAGATTCACCTGTCCACGCGCCACATTGACAATCAAAGTCCCGAGCGCATCTGCGACGAGCTGTACGGCGTCATCACGCACGAGCTCGTTCACTGCTTCCAGTACGACGGACAGCATACCTGCAAGGGCGGCCTGATTGAGGGCATCGCTGACTGGGTGCGCCTGCGCTGCGGACATGTGCCCCCGCATTGGAAGCCCCGCGCCGAGGGTTGCGGCTGGGATGCTGGCTACGAGACGACGGGCTACTTTTTGGATTATCTTGAGAGGCAGTGCGGAGAGGGCACAGTGCGCCGTATCAATTCTAAGCTTCAGTCGGAGAGGTATGAGGAGGGGAAGTTCTGGCCGGACTTGTTTGGCTCGACAATTGGAGAGCTTTGGGAGACGTACGCTGCCTCGCTGAACTAGATTGAAATTTATCGAGACACATTGGCATAGAGCATATAATGGGGGGATTGGCGTTCTAGCGACGGCATAGAGGAACAATATTGTTCATGTTGGAGAAATTATTATCCTGTCCCGCCCCTCGTCCACGGTGCATATTCACTGTCAATCTTTTCCCAATTCTCCAAGAATCCTTTATAAAGCAAGACCCCTAGACCAGGATCCAGAGCAACCGTCGAAGCCCGCACCGACTACCGTGCCCCAGATTGTGCATGCCCGCCTGCAAAGTTGCACCGCAATTCTTCAATCGCCAAAGACGTGGTATTCAACTTTTCAGTCAATAACTGGTAGCCGGGCACTTGCTGCTATACCTGCAGCCATGCACGTGGGAGGCTTGTAAGCCTCCTTTTCTCAGAAAAGGGGAAGGGCAAGGAAATGAGCAAAACCCATCAACCTTTTAGCTGATGCTTTGTGCGAACCATCATCTTTCCAGTCGTCTTTACCGCGTCTATACTTCGCCATTTCAAGACTGGGCTCGTCGCGCCCGCAAGTAGCCTTTGCGCCCATGCCGCTGCGGTCGCGACTCGGCCCTTTGCTCTACAGCGGCAGGGTCGTCGCCCACGCGGCCTCGAGGCCGTCCAACTCGTCGACGCCAATCGGGCAGCACATGCTATACTCCATATGGCCAAAAGCCCCCCATGGCAAACGTCGACTGGTCTCTCAAGCACGACAAGGTCGCCGCGGATAAAGGCAAATGGGGCTCCGTCATCTTCCGCACCGCGTACGGCGGCGACTCGGACGCAAAGTTCGCGTTCGAGGCCCTCAACACAAAGGCAAAGGAATCCCTTGAAAAGTACGAGAGGATGGACCTGGCGCTGCTCATGGAATTCCTCGTCGTCCAAGACCGCGAAGAACTCGAGTCGGCGACGACGTACGAGGTGCGCGAGCAGTTTGCGCAGTGGGCGGTTGACCGCGCCGTCGTGCTCAATAACTCCCTCGACAGACTGAAGGGAGGCTTTGGCACTCCTATGGGCGGAGGAAACATGCGCTACGAGTTTTGCCTGCTGGCAGACTGGCGCTCGATCAATTCAACCATGGCAACGCCAAGGCCCGGGAGCTGCTATTCCTACATGGTCCCGTTCATCGGTGTTGTGCAGATGGGATACATGTCCCAGGAGCAGGAGCTCGGCTTGCGCAATGATTGGGACGAGAATGGGAACTTGGAAAGCGAAAAAGTGGCCATTGAGGGAAATACGGAAGACGATGTCGGTTGGTACTACCTGCCGCTGGCGGACGTCGTGGGGGACTACGACAACGTCTATACGCTCGAGGGCGGGATGGAACGTGCCCGACCGTCCATGATACAAAACAGGGAGGGAGGTATGGCCGTTGGACGACGAGGAGCCGTGGAAAGAAGACGTGGCTGAGGGCCATTCGAAACGGCAAATTGCCAATCATTTATTGGTTCCATGCTCGGCCGAGCATCGATGCATCAAAATCTATTTTGGTGGCAATGTTGTTGCCTGATGGCAAAACACCCGTCATGGCGGTATTGAAGAACTTGGGGAGGACCTGCAGATCTATTCGATGCTCCTCCACTTGCAGCTTGAACTGTTGCAGAAGCGGAGAAGACGAGGATACCAGATCCGAGGCCTTCAGTTTTTCGAGGCTTGGCCTCACGCACAGTCCCGCCGCCATTGTGCATTCATTGGTTTGCATGGATTGAACAACCTCCTGGTTGTCCGAGACGTCTTGCACCAAGGATTTATTTGCTGGTCTCAGTGAAGAAAGGAATGTAAAGTATGTTTGCGCTGGAGTACCTGGTCTTCCCCCGAAACCGACAACAGACGTGCTAATTGTTGCAGAAACTCAATCCTCTTGAAAGATTTTGGTGATTTGTATCATGAAATGAAGCAATTCGCCGGCCAGCATCGAGAACTTCATATTATTGCCAAACAGCACCAATTACTGGGTGCTTGGCTACTCTCCCCAATTGGCAAACCAGAAAAGCAGTCTCTGGACGAAGCGATTGCAAAGGGATATTTCAAACCATTGACCTACAGTTCTTACTACAACAAGCTCTCTATTCCTCACCACACCCTTGGCGAAAAGCGAGCACTCGCCGTGAATCTGGGCTATTGTCTAATGGACTTCTTTGACTCCGACTTGGACTCAGATAACTTCCATTTCCTTGGTGCATTTAGAAAGATTATTGACGCCGAAAGGCTTTACCTCTCATTCTCGTCTAAACTGCTAAGCTCGCCCGAATTTGGCATTTTTAAAGCGGGACACCCTATTCTGCTTGCCTTCGTCAAAATGCTAATAGAGCTTGATGAAGGCGAACCATTGCCAATACATAATAGTCCTCATTATGGCACTGAAAACACACGAATATGGGCAAATTATTCGAATCCGCCCAGGGCAAAGAACGCAGTGCAACGATTCATACCTCGAGGCACTACTTGGTTGTCTCAATCTTCACACTCAGCTGTACTCCATAGACGCCAGTACGCCTGAAGGAGACGATTTGATACGAAAGGAGCTGCATTATCATGTCGTACAAAAGCTCGAGTTTGCTCTAGAGGAGTGTACCAAGTCTATCAAATCAAAATGGGAACGATCGCTTTCTCCGCCGGCCTCCAATGCTCGAGGACAGTCAAATAGTCAAAACAGTCATGTGAGGGTATTGATGGGCCACAAACAAACCAACAATAACTACAGCATCGGATACCGGACTATGTCGAGAAAGCAATCAACTCCTTGGACCAGCCTCATACCTACCAGTACAACGTAATAGGGATTACACCGGGCAAGGAGACAATCCGCCGCCAAGTCATGGAAGCTTTGAAGTTGTAATTATTTATGCTTTGCCACTAGAGTACAATGCCGTCTTGCTCCTTTTCGACCACCTTTAGGAGGAGCTTGGAGATCCCTATAGAAAAGCCAAGGGAGATAATAATACTTACCGAACTAGGTGCATGAGTAAGGTCAATGTTATCCTACTTCTCTTACTTGGGATAGGGAAAGCCGCGGAAGCGAGTGCAGCTGCGGGAATTCGATCAAGCTACCCTGAGCTACGCACTCCTCGAGCAAGTACAAGCGGACAATGAGGAGTACAAGTACCCGGGCACAGCCAGCGACCGATTGTTCCATGCCAGCTATCGCCACAAGCACCAACGCCAGGAGCAGTGCGCATGCTATGCCAACTGCCGCCGCAGCTCCGATCTAGTTTGCGAAACCTCCCGCGGTCTCTCCTGTCATGAGCTCAAGTGCCACGATGAACACCTTGTGGCGCGTGAGCGGCTTGATCGTAAGCGATAACTAGAAAGGATGGGTCTTGTCCGGGAGGCTCAAGCACCGTCGATTCTTTTAGGGCGCGTTGGCTCGGGGGACACTGTGCTAAAGTCTGGAGAGGAGCGCGACAGGCTCGCGAGGCAATACAACATTCTTTTACTCGAGGTGGAGGGCGCGGGCATCTGGGAAGATTTACCCTGTATAGTGGTCAAAGGAGTCTGTGATTACGCAGACAGCCATAAGAATAAGTAGTGGCAGCATTTCGCAGCGGCAACTGCTGCCTCAGTTGTTAAGGCGCTGCTTGAGCGGTATATACAAACGAGATGGGCATTAATTTATTGAAGGTGGCGCCACTTGTGGTCAGAGCTTGAAATCGCTGCTATTTCGCGGTTTGGAGAGTAATGGTACACGAATGGGTATCATTCGTATGCAACACCTCGACACTCAACCCACTCGGCTAATTAATCAGAGGCTCGGCTGCGCAAGGAACAACTCCCTCTACTTAACTTTCGGCCTAGGACGCAACGTTATCCATCCCCTATTGCTTATAATGTTATATCGAGTCCATGGATGGCGATGATGCCAATATCTGTGTCTGCTTCGTTCCCGTGGTGCGCGACTTCTTTAAGACAGACTTCTTAGTGTGTAGACTTTGCTTGATACGACCAGTTTAGTGCAAAGAGATTCTAAATACGATATTATGACAACTTAACCTTGTTATTTACCGATTATTAAAAATTATTATTCACTAAGTAGTTAATATGAACTTTCCCTATCCCCAGTATAGACTAGTAGCCAGGCTCTACTTCTCGATTCCGTAACTTCATTTTAATATATATTAATATATATTAATAGACAGTTCTATAATATCCCTTAAGTCAGATGATTACGTAGCTAAATCGTCTAGCGCTGAGGTAGTATATTGCTAAGTCCGTTATGAATCGGATATATAGGCTAGCTACTGAGTAAGCCATCAACCCGAATCAATTTCGTTGTCGAATTGATAGAATATAATTAATAACTACTACGAGTATACTAGACCTTCACGATAATACTGTGGTTGCTATATTTACTTGGGGCTTTACTAACGATAAGCTAAGGCTTGAATAGCTGAAGCACTTTGATGACGATTCCGCATAGAAAACAACGTGGCAGTGTTATAGGCTTCCCAACATAGACGGTCATAGCTTGCGCCAACTGCAACCACTGACCCCTATTCGATGACAGGGTTCTGAACTGATATGAGTGCTCGCAGCCCTGCAAGTACTTCGATCTCTTTTCTTGGTATTTGCTATTTAGGATATGAGACTTATTTACATGTATTACCTAGTATTCAGTATTAACACTGAAGGGCATAATAATAGATAGTTATACCACATAATAACAACAGAGCTAGTGGAGAGGCGCAGGCCCAGTATTATTAACGCCGAAGGATGTACGGATAATAAGGCAAGGCTGGTAGAGAGGCGCAGGCACTCCACTTTTATCACGCCATCGTCTCTTTCATGCATAAACTGTAACTTTGCTATTGGCTACTGACTATGGCCTAGTACATTGCCTTTGATGTGCATTGCTAGATCATCAAGCGAGATACACATTCGAGTCTGCCCCTTCCTGTCTATCCTAATAAACCACCCAGGTTCCGGTAGCTGCATTATAGTATATCCTCATCTGAGGTCCCGGGAGCCCTTTGATTCACATCTAAATGATCTCGTGGAACTGGCGAGCCTAATTCATTTAGTTATTGCTCGTCTGCTAACGCGGCGTCACAAGCGCTTTTCGCCAAGAAGTAGCTATAACGCGGCGTTAAGTCCAACTCGGGCCGCGGCGCCGTCGCATAGGACTCCAACAGACAGCTCGATCCACTTGAAATACTCAGGTCCCGTCGTTAAGTTTATGCTTTATCTAGAACTAAGCCATAATAACGCACGCGAGTATTAGGCAGCGGGAGACCAAGTCTATATTTAGTTAGCAAGGCCGCCGCTCTAGTAGTACAATATTTATAAGCCGCGGACAATAGGTACATATGTAATGTAGTTGACTACATAGCCTGAGAAGCGCTTAGCCTAACTAGCTAACGCAACCTTGCTAAATTAGAGCTAGTTAGAAGAGCGTCTACTCGTATTCTTAGCCACTGTGGAAACCAACAAATGAGGTTTATGCAATGTTAGGTACTGAGGTTTTATAGTCACGACGGAATAGGAGAGGATTATCAAGGAAGCCGCAACCGCATCTAGGCATATCTCTTTGTGCAGTCACACCCAGGTCTGCACGCACTGTAACGGCTACTAACACAAAGTCATGCCCTCGTTTAAAGAATAATTCTGCCTAGATGAGTAGTATATCTAGCATGAAACTGCTCTTCACGCCGTCGTTGATCAAACGGGTAAGTATCGTATGCCAGGCTGGTACTAACAAGGAAGGGCGATGTAACTACAGGGCTGAATGTATTTTATTATATAGAGATTAATTGATATGGAGAGAATTACTAAACGGGCATATAGGCATATGATATAAACTCACCACACCTAGTACTTTGAGCATCCTCATTGTGGGCTATGCACTTTGTCCCCTGATGATAGTAAGTCCTATGCTTGTGAATAAGAACCTAAAAAGCGTGCAAGATGCGCGGCTCAGATATGGTAGTCTCCGAGAACCAACAAGTATAAGAATCAAATAACAGCCTCGACTTAGATAACCTTTTGTTATCTAGACAGAGCTGACATTCCTAATTCCTGCTCTTTCAAGCTCACTCTTTAACCGCATTCTGTTTTTATTTGTTGTATTCTATCCCTGACTATACGAGGAGCTCCCTTGCTGCTATGATTAGTCCGCCCTGGCTAGCCATCCTGTGGCTCGGTGCCACAGGAGCAACACCAGCTTGGGCCGCTGAAAACGCTACAGAGCCGCCAAGCAAAAACGTTTCTGGTGCCTTTATCCTCGAATGTGAGACCAGTCAGGTTTGCGACTCGGTCGCCAAGGCTGTCGAGGAAAGAGGCGGCACTTTACGCCACAGGTTCAAGTCAGATGTTTTCACTGGCATTTCAGTTCAACTGCCTAAATTGACGACTGAGGAGGACAGAAGGTCCTTGGTGTCCCAATTCAAGGGTATTAAGGAATCGTGGCCGGTGCAGCAAGTTATTCATGTACCTGAGAGCACTGCCGACGACAGGTCAGAGGATAAGCAGGACGGCACAAATGAGAAAGAAGAGGAGCTGGGCAAGAAGCCGGTGGCCCCGCCAAAGACGGGCATGCGGCATTCTCGTCTCGGTAGACGAGCTCGCAACGATGATATCGAATCTCCTTGGAACCATCTCATGACGCACGTCGACAAGCTGCATGAGGAGGGATATACGGGAAGCGGTATCAAGATTGCTGTCGTAGACACTGGCGTACGTTATCCTGCCCTCTGTCTTCCAGTAACACTCAGAAATACAGATACTAACAAGCAAAACAGGTCGACTACAAGCATCCCGCACTGGGAGGATGCTTTGGACCAGGTTGCAAGGTTATTACCGGAGAAAACTTTTCCGACGAAGGAGATAAAAGTGACCCTATAGATTGTCACGGCCACGGCACCATTGTGTCTGGTATTCTGGCCGGCTATGACGAGGCCAAGGGCTTTGTCGGCGCGGCGCCAGACGCTACCATTATGGCATATCGCGTGCTTAACTGCCAGGCCCGTGGTACTGAGGACGATATGATAGCAGGTTGGCTTAAGGCCAAACAAGATGGCGCGCAAATTATCATCTCGTCAACTGGTCTCCAGGGCGAGAACTGGGCTCAGAGACCGCTTGCCATGGTTGCTGCTCGCATCGTCGCCAGCGGAGTGCCTTGCGTCGTCGGCCTGGGCAATGAGCAACACGAAGGCCTGTTTTACGCCATGAATCCCAGCACCGGCCACGGTGTCACGGCTGTCAACTCGTTTGGCCGCGCGTACGCAGCACTCGAGCACCGCGGCGAGTACTCGATTGGCAATACGACTGAGCCAGTTGACTTTATTTTTGAGCCGGCACGCGGGCTGGACAAGTGGGACAGAGAGTTGCGTCCCGTGCACGACGTCGATGCCGACTTTGGCGACGGGCCCGACGATGACCTCACGGCAGCCAAGGAAGTGCCCATCAGCATTGATTGGTCGACGCGCATTGAGGAGAACTGCAAGCTGTCCCCGGGCAACTCGAGCACCGGCTTTGCCCAGGACCTTGTCGGCCACATTGCCTTGATCCGCCAGACGCCGGAGACCAGAGACTGCCACTTCTACGATCGAGTACAAAACGCCATCGCCCGCGGGGCGGAACATATCCTTGCTTGGCAAAACGATCCGGTTTACGTCGAGATCCGGCGCAAGGACGCAATGGGACGTCCAGTTAAAGCAGTTGGCATCACCGGAGCAGACGTCGGCCGTGCCATGGCCCGTGCCCTCGCATCTGGCCAGCCAGTCAAGGCACGGAGAATCGGCCGAGTCCGGATCGAGACCGGCCACATTGCCGGCATGTCGGCGTACGGACCGACATGGGAGTTAGATATCAAGCCTACCATCGGTGCGCCTGGTCACAGTGTTCCTGTGACATACAAGGGCGGCGGCTACGGCTCCGACTCAGGCACCTCTTTTGCTGGGCCTCTTGTCGCCGGTGTCTTTGCCCTTATGTCTCAGGTCCGGGCCACATTCGATCCCGCTCTCCTCAACAGCCTGATCATGTCAACGGCAGAGCCTCAAATCAGCGATGACCGTCTGATTACTGTGGCCCAGCAGGGAGGTGGTCTTCTCAGAGCGTGGGAGGCTGCCCATGCCACCACCCTCGTCGAACCCGGTGCCCTGACATTCAACGACACTAATAACCGTCCTGGCTCGATTGGGTTGCGCATTACCAATACGGCCAAGACCGAGGTGACGTACCAGCTTTCCAACCTCGCTGCTACCACGCTGTATACTTTTGAAAGCGGCTCAATTCGCCCCGGTGTTGGTGAGGCTGTTGACGCTACAGCCGATATCAACCTGAGCCAGACCTCCATTACTATCGGTGCAGGCCAGTCGACCACTGTTGATGTCTCGGCCATCGATCCCAAGGGCCTCGATCCCGAGCGCCTGCCCCTCTGGTCTGGTTGGGTTAGCATCCAGGGGTCTGACGGTGGAAATCTTACGGTTCCCTATCTCGGTCTGGGTGGCTCGCTCCGCTCAGCCGCCGTCCTCGATCCTGCCAGTGAGTTGAGCTCTCTGTCAAGCTCGGAATTCATCCTGAGGGATCCGCCAGAGGGACAAAAGCCTGGGCCTTCAAAGGCAATCGAAGATTCTCCGGCCGCTATTCGCAGTCGAGCCATTTCCACCTCCTTTGACCTTGTGCTCGGCTCGCCCCTGGTACGCGTCGATATTGTGCCGCTTGATATGTGCTCGACGTCTGCTCCTGTAAATACGACAAGCGTCGGCACTCGAGGTCTGGCCGGCCTTGCTAGGGGAGCAAACGTCACGGAGCTGGACCTATCTCGGGCTTGCGTGCCCGACTCGATAGTGACCGAGTTTGCCGGTGTCAGATCCATCGGCCAGCTGCCCGGCTATCCCAAGAATTACGTCAAGCGTGGCAAAGTCAATCTCGAATGGACTGGTGCTTTTGCCCCGGAACATTATGCGCCGCCCGGCCGGTACCAGATTGTTGCTCGAGCTCTGTCCATCATGGGTGATGCGTCCAACGAGGCCCACTGGCAGACTGTCAAATCACCCGTCTTTTCCATCTTGTACGAGCACAACGTCAATGTTCCCGAGGCAGATCAACAACCCTCTGAGGAGAATAGCTGGAAACCCTGGCAGACAAAAGAGGAGGAAGCTGCTTTTTGGGCTAATTATTTGGCCCAACATCCTGAGCTTTTCCAACCCAAGGCTGGTGCTGAAGACACTGATGCAGCAGAGAATAGCTTAGAGAAGTAGGAATTATTAGATGCCTTGATAGTATATTAGCTCGACCTTCACTTTTAACTCTTTTTGACGTTATCTGGCCCCCCTCGTGCAATCAGGCTACAGTCTGATCGCACTGCTGCTACGGATTAGACTTTCGCCATACTCCGTTCAATACGTGCCATATGACCAGCTCTGTTATCCAGGCTACTTTGGTTCCTAGTTTAAAGACTGCGACTAAGAGCTCGCACCAAACGACCGGGGGGCGCTTTAACTCGACCTGCTCTTGGACTTATTATTTTGGTTTAAGAAGCTGAGCGTGCTGCTGCGTGGGAGAAAAGTACGCACTGCTGCTCTGTAGCGCTATCGGGCATCGGCAGCAGGGCTTCCGCTCTTGGACACTGTCTTTGGCGAGCTCTCGCGTCAATTGGCTCCCCCTCGCCTGAATACTTGCCCTCCGCGTCCGTCGTCTTCGTGGCTCCATCATTATTCTTCCTTTCTCCCGCCCAACTACAGTGCATCCAGATAATTCCGCTCACAGCCCTAAACCCTACTAAAAGAGTATTGCTATTCGCGCGGAGCCATTTTGCTATTCGCGCGGAGTCACGTGTCCCGCATTCCACCCACACTAGTGTGGTACCTCTCTTTTAGTGTGTCTGCACGCAAAATATCATGTACCTAAAAAGGATTACCTAAATAGCCAGATTTTTCGTTATTCTAGCTCTGATATGTGCATAATTATTAAAAACAGCGAAAATGCGTTTTTTAAGCGAATTAGCGAGTGTTAAGAGCCTCTGCAAGAGGCGGCGGCGGCGAGGAGGGGTTATGTTAAGAAGGGTTGTGGCAGATATAGCACTGTTTTAAAAGATACTTCTAATTTATATGTAATTTGCCTATAAAGCGAGGTACCTTAAAATGCGTTAGTCATCCACACGTGACTCCGCACGAATAGCAAAATGGCTCCGCGCGAATAGCAATACTCTACTAAAATATATACTTTTAAACTAAGGATAAAAAAAGAATAAGTACCTAAAATAATTTTATAATAATTATAATTAAATTCTTTAATAATAAAAGTATATAAATTTATTTATTATAAAATTTTTAAAAGTTTTAATAAATTATAATATTTAAATAAAAACTAAAGAAAAAAATTTACTAGTAAAATTTACTTTTTTTATTATTTTTAATTTTATTAAATATTTATAAATTCTATATAATTATCTAAAAGTCTAAATAAATTCTATATAATACTTTAACTATTTCTTTATTTTTATATATTTATTATATAATTAATTAATAAGTATATTATATTTTAATTTTAGCTTAAAAAGTGGGCATTTTAGTGGAATTTAGGGTCATGAGCGGAATTACTTACGACCCACTGTAGTTATGGATAGGTTCGCTTATTTCCAGAGTCACCGTAGCTAACGCTGTAAAATTGGCTTTTTTTTTTCTCTTTATCATCTTAAATGCTTTGTTGCTTTCAGAGCCATAGCGCCGCCCGTCCCGTGGCAGGAGCAGCTGCTATCACCGCTATACCGGCAGCAAGTTATGGCCTCTATAGCCTATTTATAAGTAACTAACTTAACTTCACGGGGCCAAGGACAAGGAAACAAACAGCCGACCATCTCTACGCCAAGCACCCGCGTGGCACCCATACCCATTCGACCATCTGGATTGATCGGCATCAAAGAAATGCAATCGCTCATCGCATGGTAAACCACCGTTGACGTCGTACCAGTTCTACATCTACAGGCCTCAGACTCTTGGCACCGATGTCATCACTCCCGTTCTGCGAACCTCGCTGCCGCCCCGGCGGGCCCTCGCACCAGTCTTGGTTCGCGTCCCGCCCGTCATTATGTGAGCCAACATCTCACCGGCGAGACTGCCGCCGCCGCATCGCGACTCTCGCCGCCTGCGGTGCCCGTGTACTCGCGCTCTGATACCGACGTTCCGCCAATGTCGCGCTACGCGCAGCAGAAGCAGCAGCGGCAACGCCCACCACACACGCCCAGCGGCGCGAGGCCGACTACCGCTGCATCTTGGCGCGTTAAGGGTTGGGATATCGTAGCAGTAAGGCGCCCGCGTTTTCGCACCTTACCTGCAAGCTCGCCCACACGGCCAATAAGAAAGACGCCTTCATCTGCGTTGGACGCGTCGGACTTGGCATGTAGGCTCAACAGATTTACATGAACTGGCGCTTTTGCACAAACAATAAAGTGCTGGTACCGTGCGACGGCCTCTACGACGCCAGCGCCCTCGTGGGAAGCCGGTCTTCAACACGACTCGGAATGAATGTGCAACTCTTCACAGCAAGGTGAATATCATCTTACCCGAGGTCGATCGTCCTCACCTAACAATCTCGATCGATGTGGTAATTTAGATCATTTTGATTGTGATTTTTTCCGTTCTTCAGAAGGATGGTTTTCGCTCTTAGATTACAAACCTCCGGTGACAGATTATATATCAGATTTGTAATCCGTAAGATAAAAAGGGTTCAAAGAGTAGCTGGGTCCCCAGCCCCCAGGTCCTGATAGCATAATCAAGGCCAAGTCTATGCATGATTCAAGAGGCCGGTAGTTACTGCGTTTCGACAAAAAGGCAAGTACCAAGTAAAGCTTATTAGCGAGCTTTCGTCAGCCTGTCAAAATCAGATTAATAATAAGGTCTTCTTTGATGTCAAACATAATGTCTACGCATGGGGTCAATAGGCCTGTATTAACTCTTATAAGGCAAATGCTGAGTAAATATTTGCAAGCTTTCGCTAGTTCTAGCAGGAAAAACTTATTTACGGATTTCGGATACTTTGATGCAAAAGCCAAAGTCAACACGTGAGTCAAGAGGAATAAGAACGAGGTGTTCTAATGATGCTGAACAAAGTAGTCTGGCTGTGCTCGTCTGCACGTGGGGCACATTGTGGTTAATGCTAGTAGCCAGGGTTGGAATTTAATTAGTAAATACTAATTAAATACTAAATTAGTAAGTAAAAGTCTATACTTTTACTAATTAATTTAGTATTAATATTTAAATTCTAATTTATTACTAATACTAAATTAATTAGTAAAAGTCTATATTAATACTAAACTAATTTAATTAGTATAAAGATACTAAATTAGTATTTTAGTAACTAATTTAGTATTTCTAAAAATAGAAAAATATATATATAAAATATATTAAAATTTTATAATTTTATTTAAGACTTATATATATTTAAAAAGACTCTCTTTTATTATATATATTTTTTTTTATAATTAATTAAAAATATTTATAGTTTTTTTTTTATTTTTCTTCTTTTACCCTATATAAAGATATATATTTTTAATAAATTCTAATTAATTTTAATTAATTATTTTTAAGTTACTTTAAGTATT
>JAAHCF010000618.1:0-22606 GCA_038367545.1 Beauveria asiatica | reverse complement strand
CCCCCCCCCCCCAAAAAAAAAGCCTCTGGTTACTCATGATTCCTTTTGTACACCTGTTGCGAGAAATGAACGAGCTAGTGTTGGAGTGGTAAGCGTCATGTTATAAGTGATGCTTCGTAGCTAATACAGCATTCATTAGTAGTTTACGCTAAATTACACCTCAGTATGGGGTTTCAAAGGATCCTAATATTTCGTTACAAGCATAAGCTAGCTAGTTACGAGAGCTGTTTATCAAGGGTATTCAGATGCGGGTTGTATCATTCGTAGACATGTCGACCTAAATTACCATAGATTGCCGACTAGATTATTCGAGTTCGGATCTTGAAGCAGCTAGCTGTATGGATGCGAGGCACCTTGAACGTGCGACGCTGGGACGAGACATGCGCCATGCCGAGTCGCCTTTGAAAGGTTTGCTCTTTTCCCCTTGCCATGGATCGGCAACTAGCGCGCGGGGAAACAAGCAGCTGGGTAAGATGTGACTTTGCAAGTGCAATTAATGCGAGACAAGACATGGCACGGCAGATGTTTAGACAGGTTGACTGGCAGTTGTGCCTCTGCTTAGAAGGCTTTAGCAGTGGCACTCTGGCAGACGCAGGTCTCACCGAAGGCGCACAGATATTCCGGAGCAGCAATACCTGAGAGAAAATCACTCGAGGCCCCTGTTTATGTCAGACAGCCTCGTTCAGCTCCGGAGCTTGGTGAACGGGCATGTGGTTACGAATGAAACTCAGGAGCTGTGCTCCGTGAATATATTGAAGTAAGTGGTGACGCTGAATAGGTAGCAGGTATTTCTGCGCCAACGCCTCGCATGCGCTGTACCTTTCACCTTGTTCCTATACAAACCACTGTTTATTAGATGCCTGCGCTTGTAAATACTAAAATATTAAAGTAGCGGCCTAGATAAATAAGTGGTACGCATGTAGGTACACACACTGGATGCATGTCTATCACGCAAGCACGGCAACGTGGAAACCATGGCTACAAGCGGCGAAATTTTCATCAATTCTGTTTTTTTCTTCTTTTAATTCTTGTACGACGGCTGTCAGGCCCCTTTCAGCTACTTCCAGACCTTCAGCTTAGGTACCTGCCCTGTACTTTCCATACAGGTAACTGATAGCTCCCCTGTAAATGTTTAAATAGGTAGGTACCCAAATAAGTAGAGCCGCCGTAACCCGCCACAACCCCCAGCTCGCCTTCGCCGCTTTAAGCTTTCCACCTAAATAAAAGTCAGCTTCATTTTCTCTGCGCGCCCGCTCCGCCGCTGCCCATCGCCGCCTTTGTCAAAATTCAATTGCCATTTATCCTTCGTCACCTGCCATCAACACGCCACATCCACCTCGTCTTTTTGCGTTTCGTTTTGCATGCTTGCTCAACTCTCCTCCTCTTCTTCTTCTTCTTACTCCCATTATTTTGCGAAACCCTTGCCACATCTCTCCTCTACTCTTCCACAGCTCTCATGCCGCCGCCGATGATTCCACAATAGCTCTTCAACAACGCAGCCAATCTGGTAGTGGCAGCTCGTCATCACCTCGTCCTCGTTCTTGTTGCGATTCATCCCACTACCTACAGCAGGGTTGTACCTACTCGCTGCTGTACCGATCCTCCGACTTCGTTACTCGCCTCGGTCCAACATCCCCATCGCTGCTTCTCTGCCTGCTCCTCCATGCGGCCGTCACTTTCACAGCAGAAAATTTCTGCCGCCGTTTGATTCATCAAGGCCGCTAATCAGTACGCATTCCTCCCGTCGCATAGCAGCCCACCTGCACCGCTACCCAATGCACTTTGCGCAGACTCCAGCCCGCCCTTGGTCATGCAGCCATCAATATCCGCGATGCGGGGAGCAACCTGAAGCTTGCCCTTATGTCTGCTCTCTTTGCTGTGTGCACCCAGACGTCAGCATAGGTTGCTATGTAACCATTGATGCTGCGTCATCCTGGCCCGGCCACCTCAGCTAACACCCTCCCTTCTAGTCCTCTTCTTCGACACGTTGCGCCCAAGACAACGAGCACATGTCTCGACACCCCGACAATGATGTCCCGTCATCAGACTCAGCCCGCCCCAGCGGCCTCAGCAACGTCCTCCGTGGTCTCACTAGCTCTAAAAGTACTCGCTCCACGCCGCACATTCCCTCGCCTGCTGCAGCTCAACCAAAGACGGAGTTTATAAATGCCACGCCTATACACTCTCGCGGTCTCGCCACGAACCACATGGACGCTCTTGAGCTTTTGAGGTCTGGTAGTTCTGCTGAGCGTATATCTGCTGCAGATACTCTGCGATATGCCATTTCCGAATACCCCTTAAATCCCGTTCTCGACATCTGGTATGCCGCCAAAGACTTGATCGACGAGCACAAGCCTCCGGCCGTCCGAACTGCTGGCTGGGAGCTCTTGACCGAGTGCGTCAAGCATACTTCATCGACAGATCTTGAGCGACAAGAATATTTCCAGACAATAACGGCCCCCGCCCACCCAGACGACTTTCACCTGCAGCTTGCCGCACTCGTTGACTTGACAAATGGCGGCCGCAAATTGGCCGGCTTTGACTATGAAACCATTCCTTTAGTCATTGATTGGCTTCAACAAGCATACAATGCTGCCAGGCTGGCGCGCAAAAATGCTGCAAGAGGCTCCAAATCATCTAAACGCGCCGCCGCGTTAGGCGAGGATCAAAACCTGGCACAGATCTTTTCCTTCATCCACGACGTCATGAAGTTTGGCTACAATACGGCTAGCGAAGCCACCGTATCTAAACTTATCGATATGCTGCTTAATATTTGTATGAGCACTAGTGTGGAAGACGACCTCAAATCTTGTATATCAATTCTCGATGTTATTGTCACATTTGGCTCTATTCCCAACGGCAAGCTCAAAGAGTGCGTTCAGGTCCTGGGCTCTATCTTCTGCCTCGTTCCAGGCCTTCATAAGAGCTCTTGGCATACGCTCGCCAACCTTTTCAAGTCTCACAATGGTCAAGCTACCGTACGTATCTTACTCGATATTCTCCGAAACCTACCGTCAGATTCTTCCAACGAGAGAGATACTAGCAGAGAAATCCGCGGTGCACTTGCGGTACTCCAAAAGCTTCTGGCTAAGAGCACAGATAAAGGGTACCCAACTGTCCCGTACGCCCTGTTGGTCGACGGACTGGCGAACGCGCTTAAGGCGTCAAATTCTATCAGAGTATACGGATCCATCATACAGCTCCTCAATGCATTATTCGATGATGGAGCTGGTCAAATGCATAAGCTCATTATCGACGAAGATTGGTCCATTGCGCTACGCGTATGCGCCGAGTGTTATAAACGTGTCATTGCTGTTGTCGGCGATAAGACGGCTAAGGAAGAATCTGCTGAAGAATTCCTCATCGCCGAGCTAACAACTCTAATTGCACGTCTTGACCTTTTAATGAACCAAAAGACCACTAACTATATTCCTCGCCAAACGATTGTCAACTTCTTTACCCAGGCTCCTGAGCTGCTTGCCGATGCCACTGCGATAACCGTCCTCACCTACTTCCAGGAGTTCAGATGTTGTTCGCCTTCTGACTTGGATTGGGAGGAGAACATCAATTTGGTTCTAGATGCCTTCTTTCTCAATCGTAAACGGCCCTCCAAGACTCGTCTTCTGGCGTTGAGCACAATTATGGACGCGTACGATGTCGTGGAATTGGTTGGTGATGGGGCCGAGCAGAACTTCATTCCCCGCCTTACGAAGCGCATTATTCAGGATGTTGCAGAGGAAACTGACATCCCTGTTCTCAGTGCTATCATGGCATTTATCACTTCCGTGGTCAAGTCTTGCGACATGGATCTGTTCAACTGTATCATGCATACTCTCAAATGTATCGTTCCGAATGACAGGGTCACGTCTCCTGTTCAAACTTCTATACCTACGATGCCCGGTATCGAAAGCGATGCCGAAAAGCGCGATTTGTTGTCGAAAGAATCGCCATCCAATGCTGTGACGCGGGCCTATGTTACTATGTTCTTGCAATTGATGAACACTCATTACGAAAAGAGTGTTGCGCTTTTCAACGTGTTGATAAGTATCGGCAAAGCCGGTCACTGCGAGGTTGACGCGCGTTTGTCGGCCATGAAGCTACTGTTCAGACTCCGTGCAGACTGGGCCTACAGGATATACGTCACCAACGACTTGGATGTCGACTTTTTGGCGTCTTCGATATGTCGCACAGAGGCAGCTTTGGTCAAGAAAAGGAGCGAGGAAGCTGCGGAAACCATGCGCCTGTCGCGAAACGATCATGGATTGCCGGTTCGTCCGTCGAGAGGCGTCTCATTCAGCCAAAGCGAGAGAGGCATTCCCATTCGAGCAGCAAGCGGCACGAGTGTCAGAACAAGCGCCAAGCATCAGCAGTTATGGCAGTATCCAGACCCCAAGGCATTGCCCTGTGAAGTCCCCACGGCAATCAGCCCTGTATTGGTGTCTCATGTAGAACAAGATGATTCGAATGACTCGACGGCATCATCTTCCTCGGCCTCATCGACGCCGAGCGTCACACACGCACTGGATATTTCTGCATGGCTTGATGGAGTCCTCACTATTTTGCAGGGTGCGGAGTGGGAAGTCTACAGCTTTGTGCTAGTGCATTTGCCACTGCAATTGAGCAACCATGCCATCTTTCAGGGTGCAGTTCCTCAAATACAAGAACTTCGAAAGATGGTCTGCGATCATTTGCGAACGAATATGCTTCCAGACCCCCCGAGCATGTATGGCCTCAGAAAGGCAGATGTAGCCATTTGTCTATATCAAAGTTTGACCATGATTCTGAGCTACCATGAGCACTTTCAAAAGTCGGACGAAGATGAGATTGTCAAGACTTTTGCGCAAGGTATATCGGGATGGGAACGGTCTGCCAAAGCATGTATTCATGCACTCTCTATTTGCTGTCATGAGCTTCCACTCTCCATGAGCAAGTCTCTGGTCCAAATCTTGACGCAGATGGCGCAGATCATTACACAACCTCATGTTTCTGTGCATATCTTGGAATTTCTCTCATGTTTAAGCCGAATGCACGACGTCTATGTCAACTTTAGAGAAGAAGAGTTTCGTACAGTTTTCGGCATCTGCTTTCGATACCTCGATTACGCGAGAGAAAAGCGAGCTTTCAACCGAAGCAGCAGAGCCAGCGAGGCATCGACACCCGTGACACCACAATCTGGGCATGCCGAGATTAGTCACAGCCCTCCGTCAGACGACTTGCCGCAATACGTACACGCCGTAGCTTATCACGCCATCATATTCTGGTTCTTGGCTCTCAAGCTTCCTGATAGAGCCAACCATGTATCATGGATTGTCAGAAAGCTCTTTACCGACGTGGATGGTCCAGCCCAACAAATTGAGGAGCAAGCCGTCACTTCGGTCGATTTTATGCAGCGTGTCACGTATGCTGATGCTGACGAATCTGCCAAAGACCCGTACTTTACGGAAGACCGGTTTGGTCAGATTGGAAAGAAGCGATGGATCATCGGAAATAGCATCGTAACCGTGAAGCAAGGCACACTCACGGGCTGGGCGCATGTCGTGAAGCGACAGCCGTCGGGCACTTCAGCCTATACAATTCGTGAAGCCTATCGGCCGCCGCCGCTGCACCAAATTGAAAATCACTTGGACATTGCGAGGGAAGGCCAGTCGACAAGCCATGCAATCCTGCCCAACCACATCCTGGTGCAACTCCTGTCACCTATTCCGCAAAGTTTTGATGCTGCACGACCTATTGCATTGCCCGATGATGAAGCTGTTGATCGAGCTATCCGGGTCTTTGATCGAAACTCGAGCCTTGATGGACACAAGGTCGGAGTCATTTACATTGGCGAGGGCCAGACTGACGAGGCTGAGATTCTGGCAAACATGTCTGGAAGTAGCGACTACATTGAATTCCTCAACAACTTGGGCACTCTCACCAGACTGAAAGGTGCGACATTTAATACTCAAGGGTTGGATCGCGAATACGACTCAGATGGGGAGTACACATTCTGCTGGCGTGATAGAGTGACCGAGATTGTGTTCCACGTCACGACGCAAATGCCAAACAACCTCGAGCGGGACCCGTCGTGCACTTTGAAGAAGCGACATATTGGCAATGACTTTGTCAACATCATTTTCAACGACTCGGGCAATCCATTCAAATTTGATACTTTTCCGAGTCAGTTCAACTTTGTCAACATTGTCATCACCCCGGCCTCGCGAGCTTCTTTTATCGTCCGACGGGAGACAAAGCCAAAGGCTGACTCGGGTCAACCGTTTTATATGGTCAAGGTCATGAGCAAGCCAGGTTTTCCACCAATTTCGCCGGCATCGGAAACCAAGATGGTCTCGTTGAGAGCATTGCCCGGTTTCATCCGACTGCTGGCTCTGAATGCGACCATGTTCGCCATGGTGTGGCATAGCCAGGAAGGCGGAGAGCACATTTCTTCTTGGACAAGTCGTCTCCGCGAAATTAAACGTCTTCGGGAACGCTATGGAAACAAGAACACGACTGTGGCGCCTTCGCCTCCAGGGACGTCGTTGTCCGGTGGCCCAACTCCAGGACTTGGAGACAGCTCGCGAGCAAGTAGTAGCGTGCGAGACAGTTTGAACAGCCTTCGCCGAACCAGCGTGGCAACATTCTTTACAAGTCCCAGCGAACAGGCTTCCCATCGGTCTTCTGTGCTATCTACATCTACAACCACGAACGATACAGAGGTGGGATTTTTGGCCAATCCCGCCTGTTCTGTTGTCGACTCTGTAGATTTCACAAAATGGGCATCCTAAATGGGGCCCTCTTTTTTTTCCTTTGTTTTGATGAGTGGAAATGAATACTGGAATCTGGTTTGCGGGTTGCATCCGGAGGCAACAGAAAAAGTTTGGGAGGCGCACTCTGATTTGATTGTTGATTCTTTTTCAGCAGTTCATGTACAATCGTCTTTGGTGTTGTTTACTAGAATGGTGCTCAACGTTTTGTATTTTGCATACTATACCACTTGGCTCGATGCGAGGAGGGGGCTGTATTTAAATAGCAATGTGTTTCAAGGTTGGCAATATGATTGATTTTCAGGAACGTCTCCCGCAGTATGACTCCCGCAGTATTTTCTTTACTACTGCTAGTGTGATTAATCAATTCGTCATTGGGATACATGGGAAAGATGGGATGCCAGCTACCTGGTGCATGATACCACAGGCTTCACAAACGACTCGTGCGATAGCACGCGTTGCGCTCATCCCTTGGAATATCAGTTTGGAAAATTTTCCAAGTTTCTCTACTCGACTAAGTCGACTGCGATGCGCGCAATTTGAGAGTCTCGGGTAAATATTTATTTTGGTTGCTTCAGGGACAAGTGCCGCTGGGCAATTCCCAGCAGGATTGCATGGGAAATTGGTGGTGATTTGCTCCAAATTATCTTATACCTAGTTACCCACTGTCTCTGTATGCTACTAGAGCCTACTACCTAGTAGGTACCTGCTAGTGTCTGTTGGTGGATGACTGGCGGCCCATTATAAGTTCAAGCCGCGCCAACGCGTCTTGTTTGTACACTGAAGCGGCCGCCGGCATGCTTCCGTCAACGTTGGGGACTCGAAAACCGTACAAAATCTGTATTTGGGCAATTTGCAATGCCTTGCCCCTAAAAGGGGACTGAAATCTCACCTACATCCGATATCAGAATCGATTTCGCCGTCGCAGGCAGCGGCAGCGCGCCACGATGCCGGCTTCTGGGGACGATGAGATTACCAACTTGGTCGCCGATATTGTCGCTGGTACGAGAACGCTGACCCACCCTAAGAGACTCTCGAGAGATGAAGCTGTAATTTTTTTAAAGAATATCTGCTGACAGATGCATACTCTCGACAGCCTCCAAGCTGGCGCCGAAGGCGCGCGCAACCCTGATCAAGCCGTCCATCAACAGCCTGGCGTCGCTCGCGTATGAGCGCGGGCTGCTGCCTGACGCGCTCGACGCGCTGCTGGAGCTCATCACCACGCCCAGCCTACTAGACCAGGCGAGTCTGGGCGTGCTCCTGCGCGGGCTGTACCCGGTGACGCGGGTGTCGGCCGCGTGCGTGCTGCGCGTCGTCGGCGCGCTGGGCCACGGACGACTGAAGCCGGCCATGGCGATTCAGGCGCTACTGCTGCGCTGGCTCATCATGGTGTACCACGTGCTGGAGACGCCGGGCGTCTTGTCGCAGGCATACCCCGTGCTGTTCAACCTGCTGGACACGGCGGCAACTCGGCCCCAGCTAACCCATCTCCTGGCGCTGATTACGAGAAGGAAGCACGTGCGACCGTTTCGCATTCAGAATTTGTAGGATTCCTTTTGTGAATGTGTGTGTGTGTTGTGGGAACTGAGACCGAGACTAACGTTGACTTGGGGGAAAGGTTGAATTTATCGCGGCAAACGGGTAATGACCCGACGCTGGTCGGCTTGCTGCGCGTATATAAAGACTACTACCCGGAAATCATTGTCGGCGAGGCAGTGCGCGGGCGTGCGTCTGCATTCAAGGTACGATGTCGATATCTACGGGGGTAAACGTGGGATGGGGAACTAACTTTTGGAGCAGCATCCCGATCCGTCATGGCGAGAAAGGCTAGACGCGCTGCAAGAAGCGCACATACAACAGACGCAAGAGCGCATGTCCCGCCCCCGCGACGCTTTCCGCGTGCACAAGACTGTCGGTCGCGGCTCGAGAACCAAGGCCCTGCCGTCTGTGCATACATCACACGCAACCGAGGTCCGTTTGAGCGGGACAAGATCAGCACTCTTATTAACAAGACGACTAACATGGGCCCATGACAACTTAGGACTCGATCACACTGGAAGAAATCGAAAACGTGCAGAGCTTCGTGGAAAAGATGGACAGGCTCGAGCTGCCCAACCAGCTGGTCGCGGTGCTGGCCGACCCGCTGCTCCAGAAGCTGCTGCTGCTGCGGCCGAGCGGCGAGTCGTTTATGCGCGTCGCCAACTGGCTCAACGCGGCGCTGCAGGACGTCGTCGACGGGGATACGGACGAGGCGACGCTGTGGGAGATGATGGAGGTTGTGCGGGACTTTGTCGTGCAGACCAAGGTGAGAGTGAAGAGAACGGCCAACTTTGGGAAGCTGGGTGGGTGCTAATAGCGCAGAACTTGCCGTCGACAATACTGAACTTCTTTGCGCGCTTCTTTCAGCTCTGGAGCGGCTCCGGAAATAAAGACTGCATCTTTGAGATGCTGGCGTATTCGCCCCTCCATGACTTTCAAGGTAAATAGCATCTTCTGCCCTGCACATGTGCACGATTAAACTCGAATTTAGTTTCTAACCCGACAGTCAGAACTACATCAGTCTATTTTCCAGCCGCTTGAAGCTGCCGTTGCCGATAACCAGCCGGCCACGCAGCTGAGCTTGCTCAACATGTACACCAACCTCGTCCATCACTGGGCCTCTCTTTTAAAATCGAGCAAAAATATCCCGGCACATGCGAGCCGCGCCATTACCAGCACCGTGCAGCATGCCGGCACGCTCGCCCTCACCCTCCTGCAGACCAGCCCGACGCTGTCCAGCGAGTCGGCCATCCTCGCCTTTTACGAGCAAAACATGGCGCTGCTCACCGACGACACGCTCAAAAACTACATTTGCATCGAGCTGCCACCCTCGGCTCTCATCTACCTGCTCGTCTTTAGCCAGTCGCTGGCGACCGTCGCGCGCCTCTGCCACATCATGGCGTCGTACAAGAAGGGCTTCGAGTCGGCCATGAAGATCCGTGGCAGCCCCGACACGCCGACCATTGACGCGTCGTCGTACACGCACCTCGACGTGACCCGGTACAACGGCAACCTGCTCGACATTGTCAACCTGCACTGGCGGATGCACGCGTTTAGCGTGGAAAAGGAGGTGGAGCAGGGGTGCATGGTGCCGGGGCCGGCGCGCGCGCGGCTGGAGCGGTACGTGGCGGCGGTGGACCGCGGGTTCACGCTCGCGGGCATGCTCTCGCTGTCGTACTCGCCGCAGTTTTGCCTGCAGAGCATCCAGACGCTGCGTGCGCTCGAGGACCGCCAGAGCGCCGTCGACGCGGCCATTGAGACGCGCCACGCGGGGCCCGTCTCGCAGGACAGCCTGCGCAAGCTCGGCACTTCGGGCGGCATCCGCATAGGCTTCAACGGGTACCGGGCTAGTGTGCTGGAGACCCTGCGAAGTAAGGGCCTCGGCGGCGTCGAGGAGCTGCTCAAGGTGAGCATGCCGTCGGTGGCCAAGGCGATTGAGAGCTGGGCAGGCAGGCAGACGACGTAAGAGAGGTGCCATTGTGTCATAAAATGGTGCTAGGTCGAGTGGTCCATGACGAGATACGACGAACGATGAATATACTATTATTACTAGTAATCCCGCTTGGCTGGGAGCGCAAGGCTGCATTTGTAGCATTGACGGACGTGGTGGTTATCAAAAGGCGAGTATGGGTACCTCTAGAGGTTTTGCCTTTATGTTGGATTGATTTCCGTTCGAACTTACATATTCTTGTCTAAACTATTTTGCCGACAGAGTTCAAGCGTACTGAACACCAGCATTGGGCATGCGGCTGAATATTGGGCGCAGAGTCCTTCGAGCTGAGCCTGTTCATGTGACACCTGAACCAACAGGTCGAGCCAACCTTGCGTTTCTATAAAGCAAATTTCGACTGTACCTCGAGACGAACTGCTCGAACAAGCTGGCATGCAACTAAATACCTAGTATTAGATAGTGCTGTAGTAGAGCCCGATTTCCTCTTTATTAGAGGTTTCTTGAGGCGGGGTCCTCACAAATGTCTGTCTACTATATCTACCTACCTGCCTAGCTAGGTACCCATCCACACCATCCTCTGAGGCTTCTACTACGCTACCTTGGGCCTGCGAAAGAAAATCTCAAAGGCCAGAAATAATGTTGCATAGTTTCTTCAGCTTCCTCCCGATAACGTGGTATCACTGGTCGCACAAACTGTACACCAAAGCTTGGGCCAGCAGTCTCGACCTCACTGTAGAGCACCACCGCCCCCCCACTCCTTGTCCTGCGTTGTCCCGCAACCACGAAAAGTCCACAACATCAACCGTCGCAGTTCCTGCTTCCATCATCTTCACCCACGCTTGATTATAATCCACGCAAACTCCTCAAAATGGCGGCCAAGATGGAGCAAATCGCCCAGCTTCTTAACGCTACTCTCGACCCCTCCCAGCATAGAAAAGGTACCCTGCTCTCCAGCTCTTCAGCTCCCAGCTCACAACCTGGTCCCCCGCCTCTTCTCTCCGAGCTAACAAACAAACGCTGCCAGCTGAATCGGCCTTGAAGCACGAGGCCTCAAAGCCCCAATACTCGCTGGCGCTTCTCACAATAGTCAGCAGCGAATCTGCCCCTGCCAACACGAGGCTTGCCGCCGCCCTCGCCTTCAAGAATTTTATCCGCACAAACTATGTCGTACGTCGCCCGCCGTCGCACACCCTTGCTACCCGCCGCCAACTCGACGCGACGCGCCAAGCTGACATGCTTTAGGACGAGGAAGGAAACTACAAAATCTCGCAATCCGAGGTGCAAACCATCAAAGATCGCCTTGTCGGTCTCATGATTGCTTGCCCACCCAATGTGCAGGCACAGCTTGGCGAGGCCATCAGCGTGATCGCCGACTCTGACTTTTGGAGGCGGTGGGACACCCTCACACAGGTACGCTCTGCTCCCCCTTTGCTCATGACAGCCAGCTAACTACTTGTTTCAAGGATCTCGTTAGTAGATTTTCCGTCACCGATCCCAAGATCAATGTCGGCGTTCTCGAAGTCGCACACTCCATTTTCAACAGATGGCGCCCGCTAGGAAAGACTGATGAGCTGTACATTGAAATCAATCATGTGCTACAAACCTTTGGCCAACCCTTCTTCCAGCTTCTTGTCGTGCGTACCAACTTTCAACTGGCCATGAATTCTGCTCGCTAACGAAAGTAATACAGACTACCGACGACAAGATCCAACAACATGCCAACGACAAGCAAGCTCTTCACGGCTGGTTCGAGGTCCTTGATCTCCAGGTTAAAATCATGCACGATCTTTCGAGCCACGATCTTCCCCCCATCTTCGAAGACAATCTTTCCAGCATAGCCGAACTTTTGCACAAGTACCTTACATACACGAACTCGCTGCTAGACACCGACGACGAGTCCGAAGTCAGCATTGCCGATACGGTCAAGGCCAACATCTGCGAGATCCTTGTTCTCTACACCTTTAAATACGACGACGCATTCTCCCAATACTGCCAGCCATTCATCACCAGCGCTTGGAACTTACTTTCAGCTACTGGTACAGAGACGAAATACGACATTCTCGTCAGCAAAGCTCTGCATTTCCTCACGGCTGTCACCGCTACTGCGCAATACTCTGGCTTGTTCAACAGCGAGGATGTCATTACACAAATCGTCGAAAAGGTTATTTTGCCCAACGTCACCCTTCGCGAATCCGATGTCGAGCTGTTCGAAGACGAGCCAATCGAGTATATTCGTCGCGACTTGGAAGGTTCCGACAACGACTCCCGTAGACGCTCCGCCACCGATTTCCTCCGTAAGCTGCAGGAAAAGTTCGAGAGCCTGGTGACTACTGCAGTCTCAAAATACATCAACCATTACCTGAATCTTGGAAAGACGGACTGGAAGGCCAAGGATACTGCCATTTATCTGTTCCTATCTATTGCCGCCAAGGGAGCCGTCACCGCTGCACAGGGTGTCAAGACGGTGAACCCCTTGGTCAATATTGTTCAATTTTTTGAGCAACACATTGCCGCAGATCTTGTCGCCCCTGACAACTCGGAGCCGATTCCCAAGGTTGATGCCATCAAATTTCTCTACACATTCCGGAGTCAGCTCAACATGGAGCAGTGGAAGCAAGCCATTGGTCCTCTAGTCCGAAACCTCAACTCCTCAAATTACGTCGTATACACGTATGCCGCTATCGCTGTTGAGCGTGTGCTCTATTTGACTGACGACAATGGCAACCGCACGTTCAACCGCGAAGATGTTGAGCCTCTCTCCAAGGATCTACTGGATCACCTCTTCAAGCTAATCGAGAAGGATCACAGCCCGGCTAAGCTCCAGGAAAACGAATTTTTGATGCGCTGCGTTATGCGTATTCTCATCGTCATCAAAGATGGCGCAGCCCCCGTTCTTGACAACGCGCTGACTCACCTCGTTGCCATTACAAACATAATGAAGCAGAATCCGAGTAATCCTCGCTTCTACTACTATCACTTTGAGGCCATGGGTGCTCTGGTTCGCTACTGCGCTGCCAGCAGTGCTCCTATCCTCAACGCTAAACTTTGGGGGCCCTTCCACGAGATTCTCGCGGAGGACGTGACTGAGTTTATGCCATACGTGTTCCAGATTCTCGCCCAACTTCTCGAGTCAAGCCCCGTCGAGACCATTTCGGACAACTACAAAGGTCTTTTGCAGCCACTGCTTGCGGCTCCTCTTTGGGAGACCAGAGGCAATATCCCCGCCTGTACCAGGCTCTTGTCCGCCGTTATACCCAAAGCTTCTGTCGACATTGCGGCGAATAAGCAATTGGAGCCACTTCTGGGCATCTTTCAGAACCTTCTGAGTAGTAAGAGATTTGAGCTAAATGCCTTTGACATTCTGGATGCCTCTGTCAACGCTTTTGAGCCGTAAGTCGAAGGACGACTATCAGACTCCAATGACTATACTAACGTTTAATCGCAGGGCCGTCCTCGATCAGTACTTTGGCACTATTCTACAGCTCATTTATACCAAACTGCAAGGCAACCCTGGTCAAGCCCTGAAGCTCCGCTTCGTGCGCTTCTTCCATCTTGTCAGCTCCCGTCTGGAGGCTGGATACGGGTCTGACTTCTTTATCAAGCACTCCGACAAAGTCGATGAAAAGGCTTTTGCCCAGGTCTACCCGCCCTTTGTGCTCGCTGAGACGGAAAAGCTTGCTCGGCCCATTGACCGCAAATTGGCCGTCATTTCGCTGACCAAGATCCTTTGTGACTCGACCATCTTCGCGCAAAAGTTTATGAAGGGATGGGGCAACACGTGCCGTATACTGCTGTCGCTCATGGCCAACCCGCCCGCGGTGGCGGCCGGCGGCGGTGACGAGATTCTCGCCGAGTCGCCCGTTGACGACATTGGCTTCGGCACCTCGTACACGCCCCTCAACACTTGCAAGCCGCTGGCGCGCGACGACTTTCCCGACATCCAGGACGTGCCGAAATGGGTCAAGGAGTACATGGTCAACGCCAACCAGCGCCACAACGGGGCCTTGCAAAGCTTTATTTCGGAGCGCCTGCCGCCGGAGCAACAGCAGGTAATTGCGCAGTATCTTGGTTAAATTGGATCTGCGTACAGCCGTGGGGTTGCAGGATAAAAAGGGAACAACCATTTAGGAAATACAAGAGCATCTTCAAAGTACAAGTGGAAGACAAATACCAAGGGCGTTTCATGTGAAGCGATTTTTATGTAAAGGAATGGAGATAATCATGGCTGGCCTTTTTGCAGAAAAGGAGGGTGGTGGTTGCTGCCTGCTGCCGCTGCGAAAAAAAAAAAAAACATGTACACAGATGGGCACGATTGAGAGGGTTTTGAACAGAAAAGGTGGCCAAGTGGCACCAAGTTTGGGCAGCAAATTGACAGCTCTTATCTGTATCGAAATGTGAGAATACAGTGCTAGTATGTATCCAGAAGCGTTGTGAAATAAAAAAGTCTTGTTGTCTTCCAAGAATGTACGACACATGCTGTGCGTCATCCCTGGTATATTCCTAGGTATATTGCGAGGAAAAGATAGAAACCAGCTCCCCCGTATTTAATAAAAAATATACAGACATGAAAACAAAAGCCCCGCCATCAAGCATGTCAAAGAAGGTTGAGGGGGGGGGGTGGACGTGACCCAGAATGAGAGATCAAGACAGCACAGAGGCCGTTTTTAGAGACGTATAATCAAAGGCACGACAACGCAGAGTTCATAAAGTCGGTTCGTTGCGCTGGAGGTAAGGCAATTTGTTCTTGGCGTCGTGAGTGTCGTGATTGGAGAAGCAAATGATGCGAGAAGGGCATGATGCGAGCAAGAAAGGATAGATGAAAGAGACGAATAAGAGGTGTGTGACGCAGAAATTGCTGGCCAAGAGCAGCACGGCTGTGGAAGTGGTATCATTGTTGCTGTTCATACAAGTTGCGTAACCGAGCCAAGGTAGACAGAACTTGGCCATCACGTTTAGAGCACGCGTCCGCGTCTGCATCATGGGCAATGATCAGACGGTTTATAGGAAACCACCCTCGGACGATACGACATTGACACTGCCTCGCCAGCCGCATTTGTGGTCTTCTCGGTTTCTCGTAGCCTGGCTGCTTCCGCGGATAGAGAGGTTGGCTCGCGGAACAGAGGAACTGACATCAACCTCGCTGCTTCGCCGGCTACTGGCGCCACTGGCGTTTGTCTGCACGAGCAAGAGGCTGCTCGTGCTTGAGAATCGTTTGGTAATGTCATTGAGACTAAGCCTCTTGGAACTGGAGCCAGAGGTCCGCTTCTCCGCAGCAGGCTTGCGGGGATCCTCGGGGATCTTGCTAGGCACATTAGATATGTCATGAGGGGTGGCTGGGGCAACAAGATGAGGTGTACTTTGTGTACGCTGTGCGCCAGGTCGGCTCTTGGCATGCGCAGTGTGAGGGCGCACTGGCGGAGCAGTGACGATGGCAGCTGGGGCCGTGTCGGCGTGAAAACTGAGGTGATTCCGCGAAGCCGAAGGTCTGTGACCAGATCGGCCTTGATCTTGGCCGTTGCGACCGGCTATGAAATTCAAAGCCCTTTGAGCGCTTGGGGAGATCAAGTTCGTTTTGCGAGAATGCCCGTATGCGTCGTCTCCAGTATCCGTACTGCGAGAGGCGTCAGACTGATCATCTTCCGAGTCATCATCGTCAAATCTGCTTTCTAAAGCGAGACGGTTCCTCTTGTCGGCCTCTTCTTTCCGCAATCTTCGTTGTTCAGCGTCCCGCATCAGTGCATCAAATCTGGCGATGGAGCTGAGCTTCTCCTGCCCAGGGATATCTGGGATCGCAAACGGAACGTGGCCCAGCTTGAAGGCTCGATCGAGAATGGTTTCGCCTGGGGCTGGAGGCGCATTCACGTCGGGAATGTCGCCGTAAAAGCCATGACTGCTCATACTGTCCCGCATGTGAGCGGGCGAATTGACGGCCGAGCGGCCGTAAGCCGAGCTGGAAGTCCACCCATCCCTCGATTCGCCATTTAGTTCATTGGAAGGGCCAATATCAGTCGGAAGGACAGTCGTGTACAGTTGGCCGGGTATGTGATAATTTTTGTTGCTGGTCGAAGGAGAGGAGAGGTCGCTGCGTTTGGACCGTAAACTGGGCGAGTGAGAGTCAAAAGTCACAGGGCGTTCCCTGTGGCCAGTCGAATACGTCGCGGTAGAGCTCTTGTGCTGCAGGCGGTTACCACTGCTCCCGGGTCTTGACAAGTACTCTGGCAAGTCCCGGCAGCGCGTGGGGAAAGGGCTGTTGAAGACCGGGGAGGCGGGGCTTTCCGAGTTGGACATGGACTTCTTGGACAAGAGGAATCGAGCCCAGTCGTCGAGGGTGTGCTTCTTATGTTGGGGAGCGGCACGAAACCAAAGAGAAGTCACGCCCGAGTCTTTGTTGGAGGAGATGAGGCCTGCAGCACGGCTGGAACGACGCTTGCGATCCTTGTCGCAGAGGGTTATGACGAGAGTTGGCTGCGCAACGGCCTTGTTCCGGTGGGAAACATTTTGAACTTGGCAATCGGTGATCAAAGATGCGCTCCATTGCTGGATAGGCTCCGAATCGTCCTGTGAGAATGGATAAGCAAATGATCGACTGAGGACTCGAGACGAGGAAGAATACCTTGTATTTATATACAGATACAAAGCATTCGTCAGCAGCAGGAGTAGGCAGGCTTTTAGCAACGGTGCGATTCCCATTGTGACCGGAAAGACCATTCTCGCGGAGGGCCCGTGTTTTCGGACCGACGAGGACGTATCGTGTCTAATAAATAAGAGGGTTTAATTGTCAACAGCAGCGCATGCGACGAGAAAGAGCAAAAACGCACTTTCCAACTAGCTCTCCCGATGATCTGGGTGCGATCTGGAGGGACAAGCAAGAAGCCATCGAAAGTGTCCATGGTTTTGTCTGGCGCAGAGCCGGGCCTGGCCGCAAGGAAGTGGTTGGCGCGGCGTGAGGAGCGAGTGCTAAGGGATCATGCTGGAGAGGCGGGGAGTCGAGCGAGGCAGAGTCGATGCCGCAGCCGGGTTCACAGGGGCGCCGTGGTTGAGTGAGATATTTTCTTGGCTGCTTATTGGGGCGATTGGCACTTGACGGCCATGGGAAAGTCGTTCGATGTTTCGTTTGCAGAGGCGTCGAAGGACGGGTGGCGGGCGGCAGGAAGTGAATTGGACTGGAGCGGTCTAGAGAGGGGTCGGTTGAAGGAGGAGGAAGCAATCGCGGCCAAGATGAAGATGTCCAAGACGGATGTAGGACGGTGGCAGCTAGAGGGCAGTAAAGAATGGCAACGGGGTGTGTGTGCAGCAGAATATGTACAAGGCCAGGAAAGGATGCAACTAAAAAGTAGTAGTAGCTCTCTGAGAAGAAAGATGTGAAAGTGGTGAGTTGAGGGCGCTTGGGAGTCGCAGCACGATGAAAGGAGGCCGGGGTTGCTTGCACAAGTAGATTGCAGGTAGATACTTGAGGAGACAAGGTATCGATGGGGCAAGTGTAGGTGGAGAGATACATAGAGATACATTGGAGAGGCAAAGGGCGACCCAAGTGCACACCTTGGAGTGGGTGTGATGGATGGGTTAGTGGATGATGGAACGAGTTTTAGCGGCAAATAAAGGGTCCGCAACATGGCCTAGATGGAGGCTAAGACAGCATGTCTTTGTACATGAGAGCCAGAGCAGGCTGAGCGAATCTGTACAGGAGTACGGATACTATTTAGTAAAATAAACTAGGTGTACGAGTAATTACACTGTACCTACCTAGGTACCTAGGTACCTAGGTACCTGGGTGCCTGGGTACACTTTTCGCTGGAGCCGCCGAGCTACCTTAGTTAGTTAGTACTAAACTACTCGGACGCCCGGACTGCTCATCTCCTCTATTTAGCCTGGGGTGCAGATAATAATGGTGATGATATTGATAATAATAATAATATCAATGTATCAATAATGAATCTGCAAAGACCAGGAGAAAAATATGATACAAGACAAAACTCAATCGCATCATCCAGCCACCAATTCAAGACATGCCGTGCCATTTGATACATACCTGAGTACTTGGGTACTTGGTTTGCTTGCCTGGCAACCTGGCCTGGGTACAAGTCTGACAGTGCGTACCGCTGCCTCATCAGCATGCGTACCTGAAAAAATCATGCTGTTCCTAATAACCTGGTGCCAGCTTGCAAAAGAGACCCAAAGGTTGCCAAGGCACGCACGCCATTGGAAAGTTGCAACAAAAGTGTCACATTGACGGGAACGTGGAGCCGCTGTGGGTGCAGATGGGCCGTACCGATAGAATTTCCCTTGGAAGTTGGAAGCCTGGATGAACTGGCAGCCCCTGATCCCCTACAGTGTAAATTAAATCACCAAGTAGCCATTCGCCGGATTCAATATTGACGTGGTATTTATCATATGCAATTGCGCCCTCGACTGCTAATTACCGGCCAACCCAGATCACCTCTCCAATAATTACAAGTGCCAGTAAATAACAGTCAATCACAGGAGTGGCGCAACAAGCCTCACCAGAGTTATCCTTCACCAGTCACCGTGACCACCAACAAAACACTACCTCAATAATGATGACAGTGGCAGCGCTTACAGTCTCCGTCATGACACCTAACGCCATCTACCCATTCTTCCATTCTTCATTCTTCATTTGTCGTCCTCGAATTGTGCGCCACCAAGTTGTGGCTCCTCATTTCCCACTGCCCAGACAGGCCTTGCCCAGTCCGAGTCTCAGACTCATTAGTGCCCACCAAACTGCCTTCTAGGTAGGCTCTAGCTCCCCCAAACCTCCTCGGCCTTGGCCTCGTCGTCTCCCATCCCCAGCCATTTGATTCTTTTGACAAGTGATCAATGATGCAGAGATATTGCGCCCCATCCATCAGCAAGTCGACAACCATCATCCTCCATCCCTATAGCTCGCCGCCAATGGCATCGCTTAGCTGACCTGCCCCGCCCGTCCCCTCCACACCAGCTCCTCGTGCGTGTTGGCGTGCGTGATGCTCCAGCGGCACCGTTTCAGCCTTCGCATTGACCTCGAATCCGCCGCCTCGTCGACAGCCTCGACGGTCCAAAAGTCCAACTAGCCGACTATTTATTTAGCCAACTATTTACCTAGCATGCTAGCCTACAGGGGCAAAGAGAATGGCCAGGGGCGGCTCCAGGAACCAGGTCAACCAGTACGCCCTGCCATTCGCACACCACCACAACCATGCTGCCGACAAACGCCAAGCTGACAACAAGACGGAAATTCGCCTGCAGAACTCCTCGTCAGACGCATGTGGTCTCTCCAACTAGCCGGAACCGAATCTTTTTGCTACTTCTCTACACATACCACGCCCACCTTTGTCATGTGGAATCATGGGTTTGCTGGCAGTTGGCAGTCCACCACGATGTCCCTGCCTTGCATGCTGCCACACACAATTCGGCCAGACGCGAACCGTCTCTGTCCTATCACTTACACTTACCTATTGGGCAATTCATGCCATCGGCTCCTTGCTCCTGGAGGGGCAATTATCCAACAAAAAAACAAAAAAAAAAAGTGTCCTGCTTGCACACATATCACACCTTTTCAACACTGCCGATCAGCTCAAAGCTGGCTTATTATTATTCAGGCTCACTGCTGCCACATCTCAGACGCCACAACAACGCCCGCTCTTGATGTACGTCTGAGGCTCCGAGGCTTTGATGAGACCTTCCGACGGCCACGGCCCAATTCGCCACAAGCCCTTTGTCTTGTCTGCCACCATATCCCTGAGCAGCCTTGCCTTGTTCAACGCTTTTGAAGCCTCCTGCCATTCTTGGGCCCATTCTTCTCGTCATGGCGCCTCATTGGTTTCAACATGGTCTTGTATTTGAAATTGATAAACAAGTGGCTTCTCGGGTAATGACCAATGAGATCTTCACATGCCTAATAAGAGAACCCTCGTCGACCAACATGCCATTGGCAATCAGTCAATCACACGCAAACACAAGTGCCGGCGCAGCACCTTTCTATCTTTCCAGCTCGCCAGCCACAGCCATCTCTTATGCTACAATATCAGCAAGCTAGTGCATTTCTCCGGCCGTCCAAATCAATATGCACTCAAAGTCATGCTAGAAGACGAGAAAAAGAAAACATGGCCGTGCTTGCGCATCCACTCACGACACTTGCTGCCCCTAAAACCGCCCGGCCCACCACCTCCTTGGGCCCGCCGCCCAAAGCAACCCCGACGTCGAGCTGCAACGCCCATCACTGCCCATTACAGACGCCAGCACAGAGCACATCAGTATCATTACTGGTATTCACAGCTGGGCTCTGCCTTGCAGCCCAACTGTCGGTCTGTCAGGGGTCGACTGATCTTGTCAATGGCATCTCGACCAATCCATGGCTGCCACTGCAATGGCACTTGACAATACGGGTATACCCGTCCGCATATTGGAAGAACGCGGAGTTCTGGCCGTGCTCATGCTCGTCATTCTTCGGCACCCTGTCTTCCGGTCGGATACATAGCAGCAATAGGCGGGGCACGCTGTTTCCGAGTCGTATGCCGTGGAGCTCATATTATTAGCTGCTTTCTCGCACTTGGACTGAGATCATATTTGACATCTACGCTATCGATTTGACGTTCTAGAAAATCAAACTAGCGAGCGCCTGCGCAACCTCCGGACTGACAGGGGTGCAATCTGGCCAGACCGTGTAAGACCCATGTTGCTTATCACAGTGCATGAGCTCCGTGAGACGTTGGCTGATGACTCAGGCTTTGTCACCTTCAGTGGCTGTAAGCCTGTAACTGGCTCTGGACTATTGGCGAGACCGCCACTGCTTCTCATATTGAACCGGTATACTGCTCGACTTTGATGCTATACAAGCACGTAGTCGAAAAACGACTAATGATGGCGCTGAAGGGGCGTTGAAGAGGCGCCAATCGAGGCTTATGCTTATCGATTTCTCATTTGTGCCAATTATTGGAATCCTGTCATATATCCGATCGCTCACCTGAAATACAAGCTACACACCGCCGGATCGGTAGCTCTCTGATATAGCCTGCAATGCTGTATTATGCTCACGCTTGAACGCTTCCCACGTAGCGCAGCGTATCGAAATAAAGATCGCAACCTTTTTCTTTATCAGGTAATGTTGCACGTGTGGCTTTGACGGTCCTGAAACTCATGGTCATACATCACATGCCTTCCAGACAGCCAATACTGTGTAATGTCTCGCGTCACGCTGGCCAAGGCTCCCAAGCCACTTGGTCAATGCCGTGCTTTATAAAGCTGATGCATGAGCGCGATACTGGCAGCCTCATGAACAAGCTGCAGATTGCAGCCTCGAGGCTACCTTGTCGGGCTAGTCCTGAGGCGCTGCTCGCAATGTCGCATCGATCAATGCCATCCCATCAGCACATCGATCCCGTACACGAACAGTCGGCTTTGTTTGTCTGTCATGGCCCGATGCAGACGGAAAGGCGACCTGGACAAGCTAGTCTGACCTGTCATGCTGCCTACATTGTAAAATAAACCAGGAAAATTCGAGGCAGAGTGCAACTTGGACAGTCGAGTGACCAGAAGCCAGTCAGGCTGAAGCAGACACTAAATACACCGAATCGAAGGCCATCCTTCAAATACAGCGAGCGCATGGCGGTGTTTTGCAACTTGTGCCATTCTATTTGCATATCGCCTTGACCGAGTCTCGGCCACCTGTCTCTATGCAGCATGTTACACCGCAACTCCTGTGTTACCATTCACTGACAGTCGATGTCCCGCCTCGGATACTGCCCTGCCCTTTGTGCTCGGTTCCGTCCATCTACCGATGGGTTTTCTGCAGACGCAATTGGCAGCATGCGGCGGTCTCTCGGATCGTTCAAGATTTTGGCTGATATCATTGGTGGTTATTTCATGTCGTGCCCTCACCCCTCACCTAACTTTGATCTATATGGGCGCTTGATTGGCCCTCGACTGGACCCAACCGGGGGTGACGGCCAGGACTGCCGCCAGGGCTGGGGGATCTTGTCCTCACTCTTTTCGCCAGACCTACCTAACTAGTTACCTACTTTTCTTTTTCTGGGGGGTGCAGGGCTGCGGTGCAAGGCTGACGATGCACGACTCGTCTCACACCGACTGCCGAAGAGAGAAGGGGCCTCCGGGTAAACGTGCCAGGATCTGGTACAACGGTCACCTTGCTTTTTCTGGCCACGCTCTTTTTGTAAAGGTCCTCGATGTAAGCTGGGCGTTGTCTTTGTGTGAGACGTTGCACAACGAGAATGGATTTGGTGTCCTGCTTCTCGACGATGGCGAGGATAGCAAACATTACGAGAACTGAAGCATGTGTCAACCACTCGGAGTCACTCCTGTCCACTTGCAGGTTTTTTTTTTTTTTTTTTTTTTTTTTTTTTTTTATTTTTTTTTT
>JAAHCF010000617.1:0-22689 GCA_038367545.1 Beauveria asiatica | reverse complement strand
AATTTTATAATATAAATATTCTTATTATTTTTTTTTTTCTTTTTATTAATATAATTATAGTATTTTATTTTAAAATTAAAAAAAAATAATAATTATTTATATTCTTTTCTTAAAAAAAAATAAATTAACTTATTTATTATTAAATCTTATTTATATTATTTATTAATCTTTTACTTAAAAATTATATAATTAAAAGAAGAACCTATTTTACCTTTTAATTAAGAAGATTTTTTTTTTAAGATATTTAAAAAAAGCTTTTATTATATACTAAATTACTTTAAAGTTAAAAAAGGATTTTAAGAAAAGTATTTTATATTATATTTTAAGCTTTATAATATTATAAAACCTATTAGTTATCTAGATTTAATATATAATAAGTATTAAGGACTAGCCTTATAATATCTATATATAAGTATTATAATAGTTATTAATTCTCTTAAGGAAAAAGAAAGGAGGAGAATATAATTCTCCTTATACTTAGCTACTACTTATAGGTCTTAATAGTCCACGCCCCTAGTATAGACCTACTAGCCTATAGCTTAATAATACTAGGCATAGGCGTTTAGCCTAAGTCTATTATATATACCCCTCCCCTACTTATTCTCTATTATAATACTATATAGGATACTATATAGTATTATAAGTTATACTATTAGGGATTTTACTACCTAGTACTAGTAATAGTATATATTATATATAGTATTATTATAAGTTATTATAGTAAAGTTATATAATTATATAGGGTTATATATATTTTATAGAATTTTTTATATTAGCCTTATAGAATTTTTTATATAACTATATTAAAGGTAAGGTAATTATTAGGTTATAGTAAGGTTTATATAATATATACTACCTTACCCCTATTATATACCTTAGTAGCTACTCTATACCTCTTATCCCCTTACCTATTATAACTAATTAAGAATATTATATACCTATTATAGCTTACTTTACTAATTAAGTTATACTTAAAGAGTTATTATAATATTAAATTTATACTAGTATTATAAGAATATATTAAAAGGTACTAGTAAAAGGCTAGTATTTATACTTATTATTAGTTATTATATTTATTATTCTTTTTTTTTCTTTTTAGTTTAGTTTCTCTTTTTTTTTAATATTTATATTATAAATATTTATATTTATATAATTACTTATATAATTTTATCTTAAATTATCTTAAAAAACTATTACTATTACCTTAAAATTACCTAATTCTTACTTTATTATTATAACTTTACTATATTATATTTATAATAGCTAGTCCCCCCCCCCCTCTACTACCTAGTAATAATAATAGTACTAGCCTTTTAAGGTATACTTATATTTATTACTCTATAAGTAATATCCTTATCTCTAGTAACTTAAATAATAAAGAATTTAATATAATATAAAAGGTTAACTTCTTATATATTATATACCTTAATACCTTTATTTATTTAATAAAATTTAAATATATACTAATATCTAATAATATTTATTAGGCTTATTATAATAAAAAGTATATATATATATATAAATATATACTTTTTATTAATTATTTTTATTTTTATTATACTATTTCTAATATAATTAAGTTAATTAAAAATAATATAGTTATTAATATACTAGTTATTAGTAAAAAGTATAAGAAGGGGTATAAGTTCTTTATTATTTTAGTAGATTTTACTTATATTATATACTACTTTAATAGTACTCTTAATACTATTAAGGCTAACTTAGGCGTTATACTTAATACCTTTACCCCTTAGCCTATACTAGGTCTTATACTACCTAGTTCTTAGGTTATACTTACTCCTCCTCCCTCCTATAGTTATAGTACTTAGAATAATATAAGCTTTCTTATTAGTATACTAACTATTAGTATATAAGCTAGCTTTTAAACTCTTATTATAAGTTTCTTAACTATTTTCTATATAGTACTTACTTATTAGATATAAGCTAAATAATATATATTTTAAAAAAGTATATTAACTACTCTTATATTATTATAGATATTAGACTTAAAAGAGGTTAGATATATAGTGTGTAAAAGGCTTAATTCTTTATAGCTAGTACTAGCTAGAATCTAGCTACTTATAGCTATATATATTATATACCTACTTAGTTAGGACTAACTCTATAAACGTAATAAGTGCCCCCTAACTAAGGAAAAAGAAGGTAACGTCCCTATTACTAGTATATCCCTAGGCAGTTATATATTAGCTATTTAATTTACTAATAATACTCCTCTATCCACTCTTCTAGTTCTATTATAACTCACCGCCTAGTAGTTAGTAGTAACTATTTAAGTATATTAATTATCTAGCTAGCTATAATTAACTAGTAGGGCGTAGGAATTAACCAGCTAGCTAGCTAGCTAGTATAGAGATTATATTAAGTATATTAATTATCTAGCTAGGCATAGGAATTAACTAGCTAACAGGCGTAGAGATCGACTAGCTAGCTGGCCGGCTAGCTACTAGCAGGTACAAGGTCTATACTAACGGCGGTCTTAGCTTAGTACAGCGGCGTACTAGCAGCAGTCCCTAGGCCTAGCGACAAAGGTCACGGATCTATAGCCCTTAGTCTTAGTTATAGCCCTTAAGGTTATAATAGTCACCTTCTAGGGTATAGAATTAACCCTTCTAGTACTATATTATCTAGTCTCTTAACTAGAGTATATATTTAAGTTAATTAATATAGTTTAATAGCTAGTTAGGGCTTTATATAATAATTAATAGATTTAAATATAGTAGCGTAGGGATTAATAAGCTATAAGTAGGCTTCTTATAGCTAGCTACTAGTATTATTAATAAGCTAGCTATAGGAATTAATAAGCTAGCTATTAGAATTAGCTAGCGGGCTACCTATAGCTTATGCCTAGTAGTATAATAGAGTACTTAAAGGTATTAAAATAACTAATTCTATAATAAGAAGGTCTCCTTATAAAGACTATATATATAGCGCTTCTAATCTTACTAATATAGCTATTATACCTAAAGGTACTTATATTACTATAGCTAATTAAGGCTCTATAATAGGCCTATAACTAGAATTAGGTATAAGAAAGGTAGAAAAGATATAGGAAGAAGGTAAAGAAGGTTATAGCTAGTACTAGCTAGAAGGTTACGGCTTATAGTAAGCCTATAGATAGAATTACTATATAGCCTAGTAAAAGGTATAGCTATTAACTAGTTAGTTAGTTAGTATTATATAGTTACTATAGGTTATGATTATACTAATAATTTAGTTAACTTAGTAGGCTTAGGGGTAGTACTTATACTTAGTTAGTACTAATATTACCCCTAATAATACTCCTATTTTAGTAGTTAGAATTAGTCCTTAATAGTAATATAGGCATAACCCGGGGACTAGATTAACAGTCTAGTCCTAGTAGCTATACGCTTATTATTAGTAATTACTATTACTTATTAGACTTAAAAGAGGTTAGATATATAGTATATAAAAGGCTTAATTCTTTATAGCTAGTACTAGCTAGAATCTGGCTACTTATAGCTATATATGTTATATACCTACTTAGTTAGGACTAACTCTATAGACGTAATAATAGACCCCTTATCTATACTATTAAGTATTATAATAATAATTAGTAATACTTATCCTCTTATTATAATTCTTATAATTAAAACTTTTTTTATTATTATTATAATAACTATTATTACTTATACTCCCCTTACTCCCCCTCTTATTATTACTTTTTATATTATTACTCTTACTTCTCTTTAATAGAGGAGCTCCCCCCCTTTAGCTAAAACTTAAGCTAGAATTACTAAGATTCTCCCCTACTCTATAATAATTAAGGCTCTAGCTATAGCTATTAATAGGCTATTTATATTTTTATATTTTTTTTTTATATATTTTCCTTATAATACTAATATATACCCTTTAATACTAAGAAAGTTTTTTTTTTATTTTTTTACTTTAGTTTTATTTTAACTATATAAGTATAGACTATATATACTAAGGGGCTAAGTATAGACTTAGTAAGGCTATAAGTCTAGGGTTAAGGCCTCTTATAATATAATATTATAAATATAAAATAAATACTTCTAAGTATAATTTATCTTTAAACTATTATTATATCTTTATTATAAAAGTATTATCTAAAAATAGTTTAATATTATATTATATATAGACTATTATTTATATAAGGATTACCCTATTTTACCTTAAAATTATAAAGTACGTTATAATCCTTTAATATAGAAAGGGGTTCTTATATAGGTATTTAATAACTAAACTATTTTATTAATACCTCTTATACCTTATTATAATTATACTAGTTTTATATATATAGTATTTTTTTAATATAATATTCTAGTATTAGTATAAAACTAATACTATTATTTACTAGTATTAGCTTTAATACTTAATTATTATAAGCCTAAGAAGGAAGAGGGTTATTAATAGCCCTTTTAATAAAGTCTATATAAAAGGTCTTATATAGGTTCCCTAGTATATTAAGTATTATAGTTAATAGTATTAGTATATTTATTATTATATACTTAGAGTAGACTTAGTTAAGTTTCTTATTAAGATATAATATTATAATATTTTATAATAAAAGCTAGACTTAGTTATCTTTTTAAAATACCTTTACTAGTTATTAGGCCTTATTAACTAACTCCTTTTATTATTACTAAATAAAGGCTATTATAGTCTAAATAAGTTTAATACCTTAGTAAATCTATTCTATAAATACTCTAATATAGCCTAATAGTAACTTAGGTAGTATTATAAGAATAAGGTATAGTTATATAAGATCTTTATTATAGCTATATAAGAAAAAGTTTAGGCTTATACTTATTATTAAAGAGTCTTTATTATTTAATACTTATTATACTATTAAGAGTTATTATACTTAGTTAAATTATAAGTATAATATTAAAATATATAAAATAGCCTATACCTCCTAGTTTACTTTCTTTATACTATTATTTATCTAGGGGTAGTATATAGTAAAGAGGAGTTATTTAGTATTTATTAGCTAATAAATTATATACTAAAACTTACTTACTTAATTAGAACTATAGTTATTAATTATTTATAATAAGAACTTATAAAAATATTACTAATAGGAGAGGAATTATATAATATATTTATCTACTATTATAGAGGTTATAGTCTCTAGTTAAATAAATTTTAATAGGTAGTTAATAATAACTATTAGATATTATAACTCTTTATTAGTATAAGCTAGTAGCTTTATTATAAAATCTACTAAGATCTATTACTAATATTAATCTACTATTAGGATCAGTTAGAGTAGGTCTTAATATAACTTCCTTAACTTATAGGCCTTATAATATAAATAGTTTTATATATATTATATTATATTTATTAATATTTTCTACTAGTAATAAGACCTTATAAGTAATATAAATATTAAGTTCTTACTAGAGTAGGCTATAGTAGGATTTATATAGATTTACTTAATTAGTACTATAGTAAGGGGCTCTTACCTTAGTACCTATAAGTATCCTTAATATTAAAGATAATAGTATACTAAGACTATATAGTCTATTACTTACTCCTTAGAGTTTACTTTTAATAAGAACTTCTATATACTATTATAAATTATAGTAATCTTATAAAAATAGCTAGAATCTACCTTTATAGTTATTTACTAGAGGGTATTAAGGTCCTTATCTATAAATAGTAATAATAAAGTAATATAATTTAAGTAATCCTTTAGTATTATAATATTAATTAGATATAATATTTCTATTAGTAGTTTATTTAGCTTATCCTTATATATCTTCTAATAATTAAAGATATTTAGCTATATTATTAATAAATTAGGATAATAGTAAAGTTAATAATAAAATATAAATAAGAATTCTATCTAATAGGCCTAATATTTTAAAAGTAAATATAACTTTATAAAGTATTTAAGATTCTTATAATTAGTTAATATTATAAAAAATAGCTTTTATTCTTATAATTCTACCTCTTATATATATAAATAGTTTATAATTACTAATAGCTTTTTATTATAAATTATATAATTATACTTTATTATTATAAGTTTATAAGAATAGTAAATAATAAGCTATAATATACTATTATTATTTAACTAAAAGAGATAGCCTCTTAGGCTAATACTAAAATAGTCTATCTTTACTAAGGTATCCTTTATTAGATCTTAGAGGGCTAGATAGGGTTTAGATAGAAATAGTAGCTTAAGTTACTTAAATACTAACTCTTCTTTTATACCTTAAATAAAAGGTATATACTTTTTAGTTAAGTAAGTAAATAGCTTTATTATTAAAGTAAAGTTAAAGAGGAACTTATAATAAAAGTTTATAAAACTAAAAAAACTATATACTCCCTTTACTATCTTAAGGACTTCTTATTTATATATAACCTAGACCTTATCTAGGTCTAATATTAGTAATATACTAATTATAATAATAAAACCTAGGTACTTTACTATTTTAATTAAGAACTTATACTTCTTAAGGTTAAGATAAAGTCTAGTATCCTAAAGCTTCTAAAGAATAGTTAGAACCTTTTTCTTATAGTTTACTTTATTATTAGAGCTATAAATAAAGATATTATTTAGATAAATAGTAATATAGTTATTTAGTATATCCCTAAGGGTATAGTTTATATAGTATTAAAATATAGCTAAGATATTAAATAGACTAAAAGGGTATATTAGTTACTTAAAAAGCCTAAAATATATCTTAAAAGCTATATATTTCTTAGTACTAAGCTTTATTTATAACTTATAAAAGGCTAAGTAAATATTTAGCTTTATAAACTACTTTATAATAAAAAGAGTATAAAGTATTTCCTTAATTAATAATAATAAATAGTAGTTATTTTCTAATATTATATTTAGTCTTTAATAGTTTATATAAAAGTACTAGTTACTATTTAATTTCCTAATAAATAAGATTAGTATAATAATAAAGAAGGAGCTTACTTTAATCTAACCTTTATTTAATAAAGTAATAAGCTATTATTATAGCTTAAATAACTAGTTATAAGGTATTTAATATAGTTATTTATATAATAATTATTCCTTAGAATTATTTAGCTATATTTTTATTCTTATATTATAATTAAACCCTTTATAGTATAAAGGTAATACTATTATATCTCCCTCTTTAAATAATCTCTTATATTATTAGTATATTACTAGTAGTAGTTTAAATATTATTAGGTAGTATTTAAGAATAGTGTTAAGCTTATAAATACTTATAATAAGAATAAATATCTTTTTTTAATTAATATTAAAATCTTATTTTAGCTATTTATAGAAATATTTACTACCTAATAAAACTAAATTAGGGGCTATTTATTATTTATTAATAATATATATTATCTTTTTTAAGGAAGACCTAAGATATATATAGTATTACTCTATATCTAAAAGTAAGTTATAATAAGTAAGCTAAGGTAGCCTTAATATTATAAGGTAGGAGAGTATAGGGATTATATAGAGGAGGACTAAGAATACTTAACTATTAATATTTACCTATACCTTAACTATATATATTATTTAAAATCTTAAAAAGTCCTTAGTTATAACCTTAATTACTTATTTTATTAGTAATAGTATTTATTAAAGGTATAATATTATAACTATATTCTTATTTATAACTTTATAGTATTTATAACCTATATCTACTAGGGTATTTATAAGGGTATAGGTTTTTAAGATAGCTAGTATAAAAAATAATTTTATATTTATTTTATTAACTATATTATCTTATACTATTACTATTAAGAAGATAGTCTTTATTATAGTTTATATATATATATTTATTAACTATAGACTTAAGGGGAGTCTTTTCCCTAGGCTTCCTCTTTTTCTAAATTACTTTCCTTAGCTTTATTATTTACTTATATAATAACCTAATTAACTCTTATATTTAGGTAATAAGTAAAAAGTAAATAGTACTTCCTAATCTTATAGCTATCTTAGCTATAATAAAGGTAAATACTAATTTCTTTATACCTCTAAAAAGCCTTATCTAAGACCTAGTTTATATATTTCCTAGGCCCTTAAGAGGATATAAGTCTTATACTAGTTATTATTAAGATTTAGAGGGTATTAATACTATTTATTAGTATATTCTCTTCTTAGTTAGTTTATTAAACTATATTACCTTATTAGGTAAAGGGTTAGTATTACTTTTTAATCTAATAAGATTTAAGGTTTACTAATAGCTCTTATAGTTCTTATATAATAGAGTTATAGTTTATTTTAGAGATCTATTAGCTTATTATTAGTTTTCTTATTATATTAAAAAAGACTAATTAAAGCTTAGTAAGCTTAACCTTATTATTTTAAAGTAAGCTATTAATTAAGGTAAGTTTTTATTTAAAGTATATAAAAAAGTATAAGAAGGGCTTCTTCTCCCCTTACTTAAGGTAGTTAAGCTTTATTATTATAATCTTATACTAATAGGAGTTATTAAATACTATTTTTAGATATATTAAGAAGGCTATAAAGTCTAATTTACCCTAATAGCCTCTAACTTTAAAGTAAGCTATTACTTTTAACTAGGCCTATATACTAAGGTTTATTTAAATATATATAAACTATACCTTAAATAGGCTAATAAACTTTATATTAATCTTTAGCTTATAAGTAATTACTTATTTTTATTTTATAAAAGTCTTTTAATTACTATTATATTTCTTTTTTTATAAAAGTAATTTCTATTTTATCTTTATAATAAGAGTAGCTAGTATAGTTAATAATAATATTATTATTTTACTAATAGTTACTACTTAGTTATCTTATAAATAGGCTAGTTACTTTATAAATAGCTATATATCTTTTACTTATTTAGTATTTTAGTTTACTAGAACTATATATTACTTTTATAGTATTTTATAAGTCTTTACTAGGTCCTTATTATAAGAAATTTTATAAAGGTCCTTTATAATATAAGGCCTTAGTATTATTAGTAAAGAGAATTAATTATTAAGGACTAGCCTTATAGTATCTATATATAAGTATTATAATAGTTATTAATTCTTTTAAGGAGAAGGAAAGGAGGAGAATATAGTTCTCCTTATACTTAGCTACTACTTATAGGTCTTAATAGTCTACGCCCCTAGCGCGGACCTACTAGCCTATAGCTTAGTAATACTAGGTATAGGCGTTTAGCCTAAGTCTATTATAATAAAATAATATAAACTAGTAACTTATTAGTATTAATAAACTCTCTATTTAAAACTATATTAATAGTTAATAGGATTACTAAGTTATATATATTATAACTAATAAGACTATAAATAGTAATAATATATTAATTAATACTCTTTAACTATCTAAATTTATAAGTAACTATTATAGTTATATATATAATATATACTTATTAATAAAAGTAATAATAGTTATACTAATAATAATATAATAAGTACTTTTAAATTAAAAATAAAGAAAGTAATATCCTTATTATTATAAAATCTAATTTTAATATTTTAATTTATAATATTAAACTAATCTCTAAACTAATAAATAAAATAAAAAAAATAAAAAATAGTTTTATTAGAAATAGCTTATTAGGTATTAAAAATAAAAATAAATATTTTATAAATAAGTTAATTAAATTAAAAAATAATAATAGTAAATTCTATATAGCCTCTTAACTTTAAAAGAGTTATAACTATAAGAGAGGTTAAGTTAAAAGTAAATTATTAATATAAGAAATTATTATAAAATTATAAGTTCTAAGGTTTATTCTAGTCTTTAAGGTATTAAATTTAACCCTTTTATTTCTTATATCTAATAAAAAGATTTACTTATATAGTTAAAGCCTAGCTAGAAGTAGTAATTCTTTTTATATTTTTAATATTTCTAAGGCTCTTTTTAACTATAATTATAGTATTTACCTTATTTTAGCTAAAGGAACCTCTTTATATATCTTTTTTAAATACCTTACTTTTTAAGTTTATTATTACTATTTTACCCTTTTTAGTAGAGTTAGTATTTTTTTTACCCTTATTAGAGGATTTAGTATTATTATTATTATTTTAAGTATTAAATCTTATCTTTTTTATAGCCTTTAAGGAAATATTATTATTTATATTATTATTAATTAGGTATCTATCTTTATTAGCTTAAGAATTAATAAAATTATTAACTTTTTTACTAATATTTTTAACCTTATTTTTAGTAGTTTTTATAGCTTTATTAAAGGTTTTAATTTTCTTAACTATACTATTAATTTATAATACCTAACCTATATTACTATTAATAAGTATAAATAGAGTATAGAAAGGTAGTAGCTTAATAGTAAGTTACTAATTCTATAACTATAATAAAATTAGTTAAGTTAACTATAACTTAATAATTTATATACTTAAGCCTATTAGTATATATATTTACTATTAGTTTAATTATAACTTAATAAATATTTAGAGTTAAGTTACTAACTTAGTAAATTAATAAAGGGGGCTTTACTTAATTTAAAATAAGGAATAAAGCCTTAAAAGAGACTTAATACTAATTTAATAAAAAGTTAAAGTTAGGTTATAACCTTAATTATAAAAAGATATATATAAAAAAGATAATATTAAGGAGATAAAGCTTATTAAGCTTTAGTTTTAAGAGTTTATAAAATATACTTCTTCTTATTTTCTAATTTTTATAATCCTATTTCCTTACCTAGCTTATCCTATACTATTATAATTTTAAAGCTTTTACCCTAAGCTACCTAAGAAAATAAATTAACTACTAAAAAAATAGATTTAAGAGCTAATTAACTTTAAAAACCTAAATTAAGGAGAATTACTAAAAGAGTAATATTAATTTACCCCTAATCCTAGACCTTACCTATAAGTAAGAAATAATATCTTAAATAAAGTAAATAAGCTTATTTAATAAGGGTATAAAAGTATATCTCCTCTAATAAATAAAAAAGAATAAAATCTCTAATAAGAAATTTATTAAGTAAAATAAAAAAAAGCCCTTAAAGAAGAGCTTTAAAAACTATAAAAGAAAATAAATAATAAAAAGTACTATTCCTCTAATAAAAGTAATAAAGAATATTTATATTAATATAAACTTTATATTAAAAATATTATAAAGTTACTAAATAATTATAATTTTTAAGTCTATAATTAATAAAAATAGGACTTATAGTAAGTTTTTATAGTTAATCTTTAAAAATTTAAAAAAAGAATAATATAAATTATTTATATTTAAAAGTATATAAATATAAATAACTATATTTATTAAGACTAGTATATTAATAATAGTTTAATAATTAAATAGGTATTTTACTTATAAAATTAGGAGTACTTCTTAAAGTAAAGTAAAAACCTACTTAAAGACTCTATAAATCTAAAGATAAATATTATTATAGTATTTAAGTTAGCCTATTAGTACCTTAAATAATATTTAATAGAATTCTACTTATACCTTAATACTCTTAAAAGAAAACTATTAGCTTTACTTAAATTAAAGAGGATATAATAATATCTAGCTAAACTATAATTATAATTATAATAATATATAATTACTTAAGTAAATAAAAACCTAAAAATATAAGAAAAGGCTATTTTAGTAGTAATATATATATAGGAGACTAGGTTAAGAAAAGGATAAAGTAATAAGTATTTAGTAAAAGAGGAGCCTCTAAAGAAAAGAAAAGGCTTAATATATAATTAAAACTTTACCTTATTATCTTCCTTAATAGTAAAACCTATAAGATCTTCTTATAAGAAACCCTAAATCTAAAAAAGAAGATTTAAAAAAGACTATAAGAAGATAAGTAAAGTTATATATTATTACTATTATAATAAAGAGAGTTATATTTCTCTAAAATACCTAAAAAAGAAGTCTAGTACTAAATTACTTATAAGAAAAGGTAAGTAAATAATATAATTATTCTTTATATTATTCTAATAAATTATTTATAAGAGAGAACTTAATTACTTATTAAGTTAATAAAAATAAATAAAAATATCTATATCTTAAATACTATAAAGAAATATATTAATTAAAAGCCTAATCTTAAAAAGATTATAAATACCCCTTTATTAATAAAAAAGAGTATAGAGAATACTAGTTACTATACCTTTATAATTCTTAATATAAGAGGAGGAACTAGTCTAATTAGTTAGAAGCTAGTATAATAATTATAACTAAAGTAATCCTAGGAAACTAAAGGACTAGTAATCTAAGCTACCCTAAGATAATAAGTATAATCTAATATTTTATATAAAATACCTATTACCCTTACTAATTATTAAAGAATTATAAAGATATTTATTAGCTAATACTTAACTAGTAATTTACTAGAAGAGGCTAATAAGATAAGGTATCCTTTAATTTTAAGTAAGCTTACCTTAAAAAAATAAGATATTTTTATTAATATAGGTAAAGAGTATTAGTTCTTTAAAATATAGAAGACCTAAATTTAACTTAATATCCCTTAAAAGTTTATAAAGAAATTAAAAAATATTACTTTTATATATACTATTATAAAAGTACTAGAGCTACTCTTACTCTTTAATAAAGATAAGGATAAGTTAAAAACCCTTTAAGTCTATTAGATTTTAAAAGAATTATAAGAATATATAAATATATTTAATATATTTAAAATAAGAATTATTCTAAGATATAAAGAAACTAATTATATAATTAATCTTAAAGAGGGGACTATACCTTTATATAGTCCTATATACCCTCTCTCTCCTTAAGAATTAAAGACCCTTAAGGAATTTATTAATAAGGCCCTAGAAAAAGGATAAATCTATTACTTTATTAGTCTTACTAGATTATTTATCTTATTTATTTTAAAATTAGATAAAATACTTTAACTATATATTATTAATTATAAAGGTCTAAATAAAATTACTAAGAAGAATTAGTACCCTTTACCTCTAATTATAAAAATCTTAGACTATATTTTAAGAGTAAAGTTCTTCTTTAAGTTAGATATTAAAGATACTTATTATTATATTTAAATTAAGAAGGGAGATAAGTAAAAAACTACTTTTAATAGTTAATATAGTTACTATAAGTTCCTTATTATACTATTTAAACTAATAAATACTCTAGCTACTTTCTAAAATTATATATACTAAATAATAAGAAACTTACTTAATAAAATCTATATAATATACCTTAATAATATCCTTATATTTTCTTAGACTTAGGAAGAGTATATAAAATACTTAAAGGAAATATTAGATAAGTTAAAAAAAGCTAAACTATATATAAAGCTATTAAAATATATCTTTTATAAATTTAAGGTAAACTTCTTAGGCTTTATTCTTTTAAAAGAGAGAATTAAAATAAATATATTAAAGGTATAAATAATTTAAGAGTAACTAGAATTAAAGACTTTTTAAGAAATTTAAGTATTTCTAGGTTTTTATAATTTTTATTATTAGTTTATTAAAAATTACTTATAAAAAGCCTTATTACTTATAGTCTAGTTAAAAGAATTAATAAAGGGTAAGAAATTAGGAAGAGTTAACTTTAATATAACTAAGAGGTATACCTTTAATAAGTTAAAAGTAACTTTCTAGAGTATACCCCTTCTCCTATATTATAATCCTAAGAAAGGGGTTAAGTTAAAAATAGATACTTTAAAAGATAGTACCTCTAGTATTACTTTATAGATAAATAAAAAAGGCTAATATTATCTTATTATATTCTAGTTAAGGAAATTCACTAAAATAAAGTAATAGTATATAGTTAATAATTAAGAAATACTTATAATAATTAAATACTTTAAAAGATAAAAATAATACTTAAATAAAGACTAGTTAATTAAAGTTTAATTTAATTAGTATAATTTATAAAGTTTTATAAATACTTCTAGATTAAATAGAAGGTAAGTAAAATAGTATATATTTCTTATATTATTCTAATTTATAGTAAAATATTAAACTAGTAAGATAAATCTTACTAATACTCCCTTAAGATACCTTAACTATATATTAAATAAAGGCCTTAATTTAAAGTTAGTTAATAACTTATAAAAGAAAATAGTATTTATAGTTATAATTATAACTTAAAGTAAGGGTAAATAGAGAATAAATCTATTTATATTTAACTCTATAGACCTAGGTAAGATACTAGAAGTAGGTTAAGAATTTATAGGTTACCTATAAGGTAGCTCCTTACCTAATTAAGAAAAGAATTAATAATAATTTAATAGCCTAAGAGCCTATATACTTACTATAGTTATAGATATATAAATATATAAGATTTTAAATATAGATTTATATATTATTATTTTATATACTTAAAATAAAAACCTAAGTTATTAAAAGAAGAAGTAACTAGCTATTAGAGCTAAAGGGTACTTATAATAAATTACTAATATAGGATTACTTTAATTTAAAGAGAAGATTTATATCCTAAAAAATCTAGACCTAGTCTATAAACTATTATAGACTTACTATAATAATCTATTAGTAGGATATTTTAGTACTAACTAAATAATAGACCTTTTATATTAAAACCTCTTCTAATAAAATATATAAAAGAATATAGTAAATTATATAGCTATATATATAGTATATTAAGTTATTATAATAAAATAATATAAGTTATATAGTAAATTAGGGTTATTACTAATCCCTTTAAGACCCTAGTTATAATTAATAATAGATTTTATTATAGGTCTATTACTAGTATATATTAAAATAGGGTAAGTAAACTTAATCTTAGTTATTATTAATAGATATATAAAATATAATCTCTTTTTTATAGTAAATACTAATATAATAACTATATAGCTAGTAGAGTTATTTTATAATAAAGTTAAGCTACTATATAATATACCTAATAGTATTATCTTAGATTAAGAATCTTTATTTATAAGTAAATTTTAGTTAGAGTTATATAATATTTTAAATATTTAATATTATTATTATTAATTTACCCTAGCTAGACTTATTATCTATTTAGTACTTCTTTAGCTTATATATATAAGAAAAAACTAAGATTCTTAAGGGAAAAACCTATATAACTATAAAACACTATAGTTCTATATTAATTTCTAGTAAGGTCTAGTAAGGCCCCTTTTCTTAATTAGTAAGGAAGGGTAGGAAGGCAGGAAGGTAAGTAGTCCTAAGGGGGGGTTAACCTAGAGTGACTATATAAGCCTAGGCACAGGGCTAGGGTTAGATTACGGTTACTTCTCCCTACGTTTCTATAAGCTTCTATATAGCTACAGGGTAATATAAGGTAACGCGAGGCGCTTAGTGTAAGGTAGTATAAGGAGCCTAGGCGTAGTTAAGCGCCCTAGGTCCACACTAGTAATAGCGTATTATACTTTTACTCCTATCTCTCTTATCTACTAACTTAAAAAGCCCTACCTTAGGCTAGAATTATCTAAAATTATTAAAATTATTAGAATTATAACTAAATATATACTATATATATATTTATTATTATTTCTTTTTTTCTTATATAACCTATAAATATTATATAAAGGAATATATTCTTAATTATAATAATCTTATTATAAGAGTATATTAATTAAGGGTCTAATTACTACTTAACTAATTTTTTAACTATTTTTCCTAATTAATTTATTTAATCTAACTAATTTAGCTAATTTAGCTAATCTAGTTAATCTAGCTAATCTAGCTAATTTAGCTAGTAATTTAGGGAGATAAATAGGCCTTAATTCTTCTTAGATTTAGCCTTCTTTTTCTTTTTTCTTTAACTATTTTAACTATATATTTTCTCTTCCTTTTCCCTAACTACCTCTATATACCCTTAGCTTATATTTAGGCTAATTCTATATAATAGAATATAAGGCTAACCTTTAATAAAAAAGTCTATACCTCCTCCTTTATTATATAGTAAATAACCCTAATCCCCTATTACTCTTACTTAACTCCTAAGGCTAAGCTACTTCTTAGTCTTTAAATCTTAACTATAATTACTATTATAATAAGTTTATTCTTATTCTATTATAGCCCTACTATATTTCCTAACTAGTCCTAGCCTACTACTCCCTAACCTAGCTATAATAATATTATTACTCCCCTAGCTAAAAACCCTATTATACCTTATATAAAGTATAAGAAGCCTCCTTATAGTAAGCCCTAAGTAGTCCTATATAAGCCTTACCTTAACTATATAAATACCTCTAACTATATAATCTACTATAATTAGTAAGCTAATAAGTCTATAATTCTTTCTTAATCTTATTATATATTAACTCTAATAGCTAATATCTATTTTTATACTATATATACTAAGTTAAAGTAATATTACCTTATAATAAGTTTACTTAAATTTTATTATAGTTTTAATACTAATTATTTATAAGTTATACTAGCTATAGTCCTTACTATTATTACCTTTTAGTAGTAGTATCTTAATAATACTAAGCTTAACCTAAATATAATACTTAAGTATACTAACTTCTAGTACTTTAGCTAAAAGGCTTTTTATATTTACTTTAAAGTTAGGGGGGGCTTTATTAAGGGGAGTTAAGACTAAATCTACTTTATAAGTAATATAAACTTATTAATAATTACTATTAATATCCTTATTATATTTACTATTATTACTTTATTTAGTAATAATACTATTCTTATTATAACTTTATCTAAGGGCCTATCCCTCTTAAATAGGTCTATACTTATAAACCTCTTATTAGAGGCTTATACTTAGTTATACTTATTATAGCTTATTATTAATATCTTAATAGCCTTATACTAAAACTAGACTAAGGGGGAGGGAGAAGGTAAGGCTAAGGGGGGTAAGGGTAATAGAGAGGTAGCTTAGGCCTATAACTATTAAGGGCCTAAGCTAAGCTTATTATAAAAAGGAGGTTTATTTATATTTAAGTTTAATTATAAGTAAAGTAAATTAAGCTTATTAAAAATATATTATAAAACTATTTAAACTATACTTAGTTATTATTAATAATATTACTTATTTTATTTTAATATCTTATTATACTTATCTTATAATACTTTTATTTTATATTTAGTTTATTCTTAATATATATATAAATTAGTTACCTTAAACTATATAGTTATTTTATTATCCTTTTACTTTAGACTAGGTAGTTAAGTATAAAAGAAATATTATACTTATTTTATAATATAAGTAATATAAGACTATTATAATCCCTTACCTAAGGGTAATAAAGTAGTATATAGTATATATCCTTAAGGCTTTATTAATATTAGTATTCCCTTAAGTTAAATCTAAAGACTTTTTACTTATAAAGAAAAGTATTAAGTCTTATTTTATTTATTTAAAACTAAATAATAATAAAACTAATATATTAAGGAGAAGAGAGTATTAGTATTACTTATCTCTTATAATAAAATTATAATAGCTTATAAACTAAAAAGAGAGTAAGTTATTTTACTTTTTATTAGCTTTTTATCTTCTTATACTTTTATATTAATTACTATTATTATACTACTTACTAGTTTAATATATAATAATCTCTTTATAGCCCCTTATTAATAGTTTTTAGTAGGTTAATATAAAAGTCTTTTAGTAAGGGTATTATTCTTCCTCCTCTTCTATTATTATATTAAGTAATTAGGGTAAGGGAGGCTACTTATATAAATATATAATATAACTAGGCTATAGCCCTATTAGCCTCCTATTATAAGAGGGTCTAGCTCTTTTATATTATTAAGTATAAGTCTAGTAAAAGAACTTTAAGTTTAGTCTTAATATAGTATATTAAGATAACTTTAAATACCCCTCCTACTATATAAAAGTACTTTACTTAAATCTTATAAAGGGGGTAGGTAGGGCCCTAGGTAGCCTTATCTAAAGGCTAATACTATATTATAGCTCTAAAGGTTATAATTAGTTAAATACCTTAAAGGTAAAGGTTATAAGCCTCTTTAACCTTTAAGCCTTATAACTTCCTTATAGTCCCTTAGAGAGCCTATAATATAGCCTATATTTTTATAGATATTACTTTAACTTACTTTCCTTATCTTAGTCTATTTAATAAGACTACTCTTAAAAGGTAAGTATAAGTTATTAGCTAGACTATATCTTCTCTAAGCTAGATTAGGTTTAGGTTTATAATATAATTATAGTAAAAATATAATAGCTTAAATTTTAAGACTAAAAAGCTAAGGTAATAAGAGTATACTTATCTTTTATAAATCTCTTATATAGACTCTAGCTATATTTTTATTTTACTATAGTTCTTACCTACTAATAAAAGGTTAATATTATCTATAAATCTAACTATATATAGCCTTAATACTATCTTAAGGGTATTATAAAGGGATAAGGTAAATAGAATAAAGAGGATTAATAATAGTAATAACCCTTAAGGTATATCTCTTTAGATAGCCTACTTTATAATTAGCTTATTATTAATATAAAGCCTATTTACTCTTTTACTTAAGAAGGATTATAATAGTTAAAGTATCTTATCTAAGTAACCTAAGTATTTAAATTCCTTTATTAGAAGTTTATAATTAATATTATTAAAAGTACTAGCTATATCTAGTTATAAGAGTAATACTATACTATTATAAGCTTATATTATTTTAACTAACTTAACTATTAAGGTAATTACTATCTTAGTTAACCTTTACCTTTAATTCCTTATTTAGCCCTTAAGTGGGAGGTAGTATTCCTCTACTATAAATATAATATAAATAACTAATATCTTTTTAAATAGCTTACTTATTATATTTAAGAGTATAATTAGCCTTTAGTTACTAGCTATATATAATTTATTTAGTATCTTTCTTAACTTTTAAAGTACTACTATAGTCCTAACCTAGTATTATTATAAAAAATAACTAGTCTTTAAGGAGGTATTATATAGTATTACTAATACCTTAAAGAGTAAGGGGCCTAGTATTCTTAAAAAGCTATATAGAATCTTATCTAGGCTTAGGGTATTTTATATTATATAACTTTATAATATTATTTTTACCTCTTATTTTATAATTAGTAATAAGATTTTAAATATATCCTATACTATTAAAGAAAGGATATCTAATATTATATATAATATTATAGGGTCTTAAGGTAATATTAATATAGGGTTTATTATTTCTAACTCTAAGAAGAACTTCTATACTAAGACCTTTATCTTCTCCTCCTTAATCTTAACTAGTATATCTTATCTTAGTTAAACTAGCTTTAGGATTATATTAGCTATATATTTAGTAATATATTTCTTTACTTACTTATATTACTTCTATAACTTTAAGGTTCTTTATAAGGCGTTAAGGTAAGTTTTTTATAATACCCTCTATATCATAGCTAAGGCCTAGGCCTAATATATCCTTACCTCTCTTATAGTATTCTAATTAACCTAAGAGCTAGTCTTTAATATATATTACTACTTCTTCTTAGTATTTATAACTATTACCTATACTTTATTAGTCTACTAGGGTAGCTATTAGTCTTATACTAGGCTTATAATAAGAACTACCCTCCTAGTAATTTCCTTTAGTATTTCTATTAGCTAACTATATACCTCTTCTACCTTAGATAGATTACTTAACTAGAGAATAGTCTTAAAAGGAAGCTAGGCTATAGTCTCTACTTTTATAATTAACTTATTTACTTTACCCTATTTCCTTATAAGTATACTAGTTCTAGGATTATATATAGTTAGTTTAAGGAGCTAAGGGGTATAATTAGATCTAATAAGATCCTAGTCTAAGATTATATATCTCCCTCTTAAAGCTAGGTTAACTTATAAGAAGTCTAATATACTTATATATTAGTTATATTAGAACTAAGTAATAGTACCTTAAAGGGTTATTAGAATAGTCTTAAGTTATATTATAGTTTTTATTATCTTATTTACTTATATTAACTTTTAATTATATATATTTTAGTTTAGGTAATAAAGATTAAAGTCCTTTACTATTATATATAAAAACTTTATACTTAAGGGTATATTATTAAAAAAGTACCTTAGGTTTATCCTAGGTTCTATATAGATATTTATAATACTAAGGGGCCTCTTTAAGAACTAAATATAGTATATATCTTTATTTATAACTACTTCTTATTTTACTTTATTAATTCTTTTATATATATAGGTTATTACCTACCCTCCTCCCTAGAGGCACTAATATAATATTATTATAGGGGTAGGGGGGGGGGCCTTTAGGTAAGACTTCTTAAATAGTAATAATATCTAAGCTATCCTTCTAGTAAATAGCTAGCTTAATATTATTATTATCCTTATAAGTATTTTATAAAAAGATCCTTATTTATTTATCTAGGTAAGGCTAGGTTAATTATCTTTATATCTTAAGATATACCTAATATAGTTAATATTTAACTAGCTATTAGGATAAATAATAAGGGAGGCATCTCCTAGCCTTTTATAAAGTTAATATTAGCTATAAATAGCTCTTAGGTTAGCCTAGGTATATATTTAGGTCTTTATAATATTCTTATTAGGGTTAGGGGTTCTAGTACTATAACTTAGGTATTATTAAAGTTTAGTATATTTATCTAGATTAAGTAGGGGTACTAGGCTAGTACTAAGCTAGGCCTAGCTAGTTACCCTCTTTACTACTATATACTCCTAACCCTCTTTAGTAAGAAGGATACTCTTAAGGACCTTAGGGCCCTAGTATCTAGGGTCTTTTAGCTCTTAAACTTAATAAGTCTAAAGAGGTATACCTCTTAAGTATACCCCTAATATTATTATATAACTAGATAGTCTTAGGACTAGGCTAAATACCTTCTCTTATAATTAAGATACTATTCCCTCTAGTAATCTTTCTTTACTAGGTATACCTTACTTATACTATAAGACTAGTATATATACTAGCTATACCTCTCTTTATTCTAATAATACCTTCTAATATAATTATATTAATAGTATTAAAAATACTATAAGGGCTATATTACTTTTAAGAAGGGTTTATATTAGAAGATTTATAAGTTAAAGAATACTCTTTTCTTATATAATTAATTTACTATTTTTATATTATAGGTTCTAATAATTAAAAAGGCCTTTATCTTAATCTTAATATAAGGATAATATACCTTAGCTATAATAATATTTACCTTATTAAAGACTAATAGTATTATAATTAAATTAATAGTATCTTAAGGGATTTTACTTTATAAGACTATTTTAATAATTATTAAATAAGTCTAGTAGGCTAGGGATACCTTTAAGCTAAAGATAGCCTTAACCTAGTATTTATCTTATATATATTCCTTTATACCTTAGTAGAAGGATAAGACTATATCTTTAAAGGGGAGGTATTAAGATACTATAATAATATTAGCCTATATAGCCCTATTAACTATACTTACTACCTCCTATAAAGAGTAGTCTTTTACTTCTTATAGGTAATCTTATACCTTAATAGTTAACTCCCTCTTATATTTAGCTAAAATTAGTATAACCCTAGGTATTAACTAGCCTTAGGCTATAACTACCTTAGTATATAATCTTACCTAGGTAGGCTAGGCCTAGGGCTTACTCTAACTTTACTAGAGTATCTATATAACTATTTCCTTAATAATAAACTAAATTATCTTTTATATAACTAAAGGGCTAGCTAAAGCTACCTTAGCCTTTATATAGGCTTATATTTATAAGTACTACTATTATATCTTCTTTACCTTATTTTTATACTAATCTTTAATTAAGAAAAGGAGCTTATTAATTAATTTCCTTTTAGTTAATATATATTATTAGGTTACTTTTATATTAGGTGTATTTTAGTATATCTTTATTAAGGAGGTGTGTTAGGGCACTATTTTAGTAATAATTTAGCTACTATAACTACCCTTACTACTATAGCTTTAAGCTATTATTATTATAAGGTAGTTTTAGGTGTTATTTAATATAAAATAGGTTCTTTTTTAATTTTATTACTAGTTTAGGTATAATATAGTTATATACTATTCTTAGGTTATAAAGGTTTTAAAATATTTAATATTAACTATTTATTATATTCTATCCTTAAATAAATAAATAAATAAAAAGAATAAACTAAGTACTAGAATATTACTTATACTATTTTATAATAAAAGTATAATATAACTAGCTATACCTATTAATAATAGCTTAGTATATATATAATAATATATAAAATAATATAATAAGTAATTTTCTATTATACTTATTATTTAGATATTATTTTAAACTTAGAATTTAAGTTAAGGCTAACTTTATAGAAGAAGGGCTACTAGAGTTAAGAACTTAAGTAAAAAAATTACTAGAGTCTAAAAAGAAAATAAAAAAATACTAGTAATAGGTAGTATAGTAATAAGTATATAACTATAACTAATAGTATTAGTTACTTAAATTATCTTAAGGAGATTTAATTATATTATTTATAAAGAATTTTAAGTTTAAGGTAATATAAAGTAAATTAATACTATAATATATTAAGCTATTATAGGTATTAGAGAAAATTAGTATATAGATATATTAACTAGCCTTACTAAAGTAATATTCTTAAATCTATAATATATTTTATATTAGTTTATTAGAGTCTTAGAAAGGGGAATCTTATAAACTACTATTAATACTAGAGCTTAATAACCTAAAAGAAGAATAGGAAGTTAAGAATATTATAGTATATAAAACTATAAATTAATTAATACTTTTCTTAGTAAAATAAAAAGGATAACTAGTAAAATATAATAAATAGTTAATAAAAAAAAACCTAATAAATATATAAGATTACTTATAAGACTATTAATTATAAATTAATAAAAACCTATATAAAAGAGGGAGACTAAGAAAA
>JAAHCF010000616.1:0-22813 GCA_038367545.1 Beauveria asiatica | reverse complement strand
TCTTTTTTTTTTCTTTTTTTTTTCTTTGGTAACATGACAAATATGCTTAATGACGGGGGGTTTTGACAGCTGTGGTGGACCTGTTTAGACGAGCGCGCCGAAGACTTGACGGATATGCAGCTAGCTAGACAACTAGCATGTGTTATGTTGTAGTGCTGGCCTAATGAGACGGAGTTGGAGAAAAAGCCCATTTTAAAACGGATAGGTGGCGGGAAATAAGGATGTTGGCGCAGGACCCGGACGGAGCGGTTGTATACGCGGCCCGCTCGGGGGAATGGATCATGACGGGTGAAGCGCCTATTATTATTTAGTGAGGCTTATTTTAGCGCCGGGGAATGGTGGATTTCGAAGAGGTTGCGTCATGGAGTGTTGGTCAAGAAGAGAGGAGTAGAGGGGGGGGGAGTTGATGCAAGGGCCAATGGCGGATGGAAATACTGTAGCTGTCGAGGGCGTATACGGCGGAACAGCCCTGCGGTCGAGCTGTTTCTGACACGCCTTCTTTTTCCCATGTTGTTTTTTTTTTCCCCCTCGTATTTCAACTATGCTTTATACTTGACTTCTTCTATTGCTACTCTTGTTGGTGAGGTTTGTCGCTGGTGTCCTTACCGATGCGGTAAAGAGATGGCGAGATATCTGAGCCGCGGCATCATCACCATGGACGGCCCTATCCGGACGTTCACCACGTCCTCTACTTTCCCACAGTCTCTCCGTCAAATGATGAAGCCACTACCAGCGACCGTGCTCATATCGCTCTCATACCTTTGTCCTCGTCAAGAGCAAGTTTGGTCAACGTCAATAGACAATATGCCTACGTCCAACTCCAACCCACAGGCAACACTCCCCCGCGCCCGGCACAACTTTCCATTGTCCATTACTTTATCTTGTTCCCCTCATATTCCGGCAACTCACTCACGTATGATACAAGTACACGCACACGGCTGGAAGCCCGAGGCTCCTCGCCCTCGCCCTCGCCCTCGCCTCGGTCCTCCTCGCCGCGCTGCTCGAGATTCTCGTCCCAAAAGATCGCCGCCAATGGCGCTCTCTGCCTCGTCGACACAGCAGCCGATAACCCCCCCCCCCCTCGTCTCCTTTGCGCATCTCTACCTGCCAACCATTACCGCCGTCCTGTACACCTTGGCGTGGAACTTGGGTCGACCTCGACGTGAAGCGCACGCAGCCGTGGCTGCAGCTCCCCCGGCGGGCCGAAGGGGGCGCGACGTGATGAGGACTCGTTTTTTTTTTTTTTTTGGACTATCCGGTGAGCTTTGTGGTGTTTGCTGCCGTGCAGAGCGGCAAAGAAGAGAGGTAGGTGAGTGAGCAAAAGGTGCTGCTTGCGGAAAACTGAATTAACACGAGTATTGTGTCAAGGCACTGGGCAAGCTTTTACTCGGGGACGATGGCAGTCTTTGTGTTTTGGGTGCTCACTCCCATGCAGGGTGCTGTGTTTGGCACTGCACACGTGTTGTCGAGTCGCCGCGGCTAGAGCATGCTGTCCGAGGACCCGGGCGTCGATGGGATGCTCCCTGCTGCGGTTGGTCGCGGACAATGGCGAGGCACGGGCGCTGCTTTTCTGGCACGGGGCACATGAGCGACGAGGAGCTGCGCTTGAAGCTGGGGCGGCCATGTATTCCAGCTCCCATGTGGCCGCTGTGACGGCCGAGAATGACCAGCTCTAGCCATCGTGGGAAGTCCTGACGACGACGACGACGACGACGACGACGACGACGACGACAAAAGTCTCCAAAAGGGAGCTACTAGGGAAGGAGTTCAATCAGCTTGGATACCTGGCTCTGGAGAAGCCTGTCGTGTTGCGAAAGTGGGCAGGGTTGGTTTTCATCACCGTTTTAGTTGGCGCCACCGCTCTCCTCTTCTATTTGAAGCGAACGGAAGCTATATTCGGAGGCATGTTGCTCAAGAAACCATTTCCGATGACAGCGCGAAATGTGCTAACGGTATCCGGACTACAGAGCTGTCTCGACCGTCGTCCAGTTTCAATGCCAACCTGCTGCTCACGAACTATCTGCCCACTGGGTTTTCCACCCTTGTCGAGCCGCTCTGGGTGCTCCTCGGCCGCTTCCACTACGTCCTTTGGCTCTAGTGCTGCCATAAAACACGCTTCACAGGCTTAGATAATTCAAAATAATAATACACATTGTTCGTTGCTCATTGATGTCAAGAACTAATCAACAAATTACACTAGGGCCCGCTGAAACGGTCCAACTCCTATCGCGTTGTGAATATATGCAAACGAAAGCTATATAAACGAATCTCGGCTATGCCGGCTTGAAATAACCCCTCGACCAACGGCACGAACTTCCAAAAATATTGCGGCCGTCAGCATACAAGCGAGGTCTAATGGCGAATGCGGAGACCGCGGCGCATAGCACGCTTGATCCGAGCGGCAGCGGCCATATTGATATTGGCAGACTCGCCGACCCGGCAAGACATACCAAAAGCCAGGGCCTGGGAAACAGACCACTTGCCGCTGGCACAGCGCTGGAAAGACTTGCCGTCAATGCAATTCCACGAACCCTCAGACGTGCAGGAAGTTCCGGGGGCATGGCCGCCGCTAGGGGGAGGCGTGTTACCAGGGATAGGGCCGCCGGTAGCAGTAGGTGGGAGTCCGGGGCTCACGGGAGTAGGCGTAGTGACAAAAGTGGGAGCGGGCTCGCTGGAGGTAGAGTTTCCGGCACCGGGCGCCTGGGTGGGCTTAGGCTGGGACGCAGAAGACGTGATGAAGACGCCACCGGGAAGGCTAGCACCAGGAGCGCTACCGACACTCGTAGGCACGGAGGGAGTTGGCTGAGCAGAAGTAGGCTGGACTGAAGTAGTGGCAGAGGCAGTCGGCATGGGGTTGTCCCCACCGCCAGGGGCGGATGTGGGAGAGCGTTGGGAGCTCTTACCACAGGCGGTGCCAACGGGTGGTGCAAATACATCAGTTTTACCGTTGAACCTGTCAATGTCTTTGCCTGGGTCGGGGAACTGGACATCGGTGCCTTCTCCCACGTGACAGTCGTTACCGACGTTTGCCACCATCATGTCAGGAAGACCGTTCAAGAAGGTCTGAGAACCAGCATTGCCAGTGACGGCCAGGGGTGCACAGTTCATGTACATCTCACGGTTGCCGACTTTGTTGAACCAGGTCCAGGCGAGCGTGTAGTTACCAGCGGCGAGTTCGTCCGGAATGGTAAAGTCGTACTTGTAAGGCACTTTCGCTTTGGCGTCGCTGCCCATGTTGCCAGTCTGTCCCTTGGCAGGGCATCCACCTTCGATCGACTTGATGACCTTCCAAACGGATTTCTTGGTGGGCTCGAGGTCGGTGGTGACAGAAACCTGGCAGGAACCGCCACCGTGGACAGCAGTGCCTTGAAACTCGAGCTGCTGCTTGCTGCCCTGGGCATAGACGTTGCTAGCGCCCTCAGCATTATAAACACCGCTGCGTTGTTTGCAAGGGAAATCAGAGCCGTCAGCGGCCATAGGGCCGTTGCTGAGGGAGCTTAGTCCGTAGGGGACAGGGTTGGTCATGATAATGTGAGCAGTGGCGGCGGTGACCAGGCCAGAAACGGCGATAGACTTGATAAACATGTTGACTTTTGTGGTTGGTAAATATGTGGAGAAATTGTGAAAAGATTGTGCGAAGATGGCACAGAAAGGCGAAGAGAAATTGTGTACAGAGTTTTTCAATGAAAATGAATGTGAGAATCAGACGTGCCGGACGAAGATTCAGTAAAGGAGTGGAAGTTGTTGTGGGCAGGGCTATTCGAAGTGTGTCTCGCGTCTTTATAAGAGCGACAAAGTTAGCAACATAACGAATCTGGGGCCGTGAATCTGTGCCAGGCAGCAAAGGGTTTTGTGCATATTCATTCGCATGCGGCGCAAAGGAGAATATGGTCACGAGTGGCTCAAAGACAGGAGCCATGCAAAACTGCATCTGCAATGTTTGCCAAGCGAGACGAGCGACACTCTACGAGACGCTGAGTGTAGGGAGCTGAAAACTTACAAAGGCCAGTAGACGGAGAATGCAAAGACAGAGTGCAATCCAGTCGTAGCTCTTTCGTGGGATACCAAGTGAATCGAATGATAGCGTGCACCAGGCGCGTTGCTGCACTGAAAGGCAGAAAGTGTTGAAAGCGTGCAAATGCAAAGGTCTAGCCTAAAAATGAGAGAGAGGAAAAAAAACAAGAGCAAATCCGGGCTCTTTTCGTTGAAGGAACGACAGTGAAGAGAAAGTCTGATGGAAAGAAGAGACGAAATCCGATGTAGCGGCGGCGGGGACGTCTTATACGGCGATGATGGTATGTGCATGCCAGGTCGAGAGAGCGGAGCCGACGCACGACAAGCAGCACTTACAAGATGAAGGATACAGACTGGGGACGAGGTGAGAAGAAACGAGAGCAGGGAGCGGCCGGGTTCCCGAACTAGAAGATCCAGAAGCAAGGTACGGGGGCGGCATCCGCTGGCTGGCGAGCAGTCAAGGGGAAACAAGTGACGGATCATGCTGAGAAGCGAGGGACGAGAGGAAGGGCGGCGGTTGTTGAATGGCAGATGGTCTCCTGACGATCCAGGTACCTGCCAGTTTGATAACCCAATAGCATGGACGAGAGTAGATTGGCCGTGTTCGAGTGGCGTCGACAAGTACTGTAGATTATGAATAGGGAAAGTGAAGTGTGACATGGGGTCCCTGTCAGTTTCAAATCAATGGACTTGTTGAAGGGGTGGGAAGGGGTCTTGGCTTGTGCCCCCTGCCAGTCGAAGATGAAGAAAAGATCGAGTGACATGGTGGTGATAGGCTGGTTGTGGTTTCAGAGCCGCGTGCCAACGAGCACCAAGTGGGCTGGGAGGAGACTGGGGAGTCTTGTCAGGGGATTTTCCATCTGAAGGGCAAGGAGCGGCTTTGCATTGGCTGCTGAGGGCGCATCGGTTAGCAGAAAGTGAATCGATGGCTAGCTGGCCAGTCACTGACCCTTTTCGGATTTTTTTCTTTTATTCTTTTTGTCCGGCATTATTCTTCGTTGGCGATATTCACAGTCGATGTCGCGGACACTAAGAGCAGGGATCTGCGGAGCAAAGGGGCGTGGGGAACAACAACCCGTTGCACCAAGTGGGTGACAAAGCTGTTCGCCGCTTTTTTCACCACCAAAAAACGGCGAACAATTTAGTTAGTGACCCAGGCGTCTGTTGGACGCCAATGTATTTTTTTTTTTTCTCTTCTCAGCCGAACAGCGTCGAAGAAAGGTGGCTGGCCAGCATTGCTAGAGAACTGATGTGAGGATGATGATGCGTCACAAGTGATGGCGATGATGATGTGACGGGCATTGCTGCTCGATGCAAACAGAGCCATCATTCACTGGCCACCAGTAGTTTCTTTGTTGCTGATGGTGTTCCCTACAGCCGGTACTACGATGATGCAGCAGATCGAGTCACAGTAGGATGTCGTGTCACATTATTGGTGATGGCTGGATGATACAAAAGAGTAGCGTGAGGCGACAGCTGATGGCCAATAGCTTGGTGATGTTGATGCGGCTGGCTGAAGTGAAAGGGCAAGCTGGGAATGTATCCGTAACTAGAGGAAGCTAATAAACCAGGAAAAGGCAGACCGCTATGGAGCGGCCCCGCTTTTCTCGTCAGTGTCAACGGCGAGTCAACAGCCTATCACGACCTCGCTATATCAATACCCCGACACCGCCGAAAAACAATATATTCTAGCAGTTGGTTGTTCGTCGTTGAAAGGCCACGGCGATTACAGCACGAGCATGTCTGCAGCGTCATCACGGCCTTTGCATGTTTAGCCATCTTTACAACGCACAGCAAGCCCTCTTCAAAGGGGAGACTAGGAAACCGAGCTGTCCGAGATTATTGTTACTGGCTTATGAATCACAGCTATGCGCTGTAAAATTCTGAAGAAATCTTAAAGAATATCACAACATGGTAGTTATATGTAATTAACTCAGAACATGGACTTTTTGAACACGTTACTTTATAGCTCATTGCTCTAGTAATTGCTCCAGTAATAGGCATTTCGGATAAATTGGAGGCATCCCAGGGCTGCCCGCTTTTTCTGTCCCCCACATGCTCAACCTCCACAATCTATATAGTTACCTACTGATACCAGAACTGCAGTCCTCCTTTGATTTCTTCTGAACAGGAGAGAAAAAAATTACTGGACCAAAAGAAGAGATTGTCGCCATCAAAATTGATTAATAAGGAGATTTTTGTTTTTGTTTTTTCGTCGTGCTCCGTCGTCTGCCCGAGTGGCCGTACGTGTGGGAACAGTCGTGCTGCTGCCCTACATACCTGCGACGCAATAAACCGCAGCGCAAGCTATCCTCCAATTTTTCGACTTTTCACTGCCATCACTGATCAAGTAATCTTCTTCGTCCCGTCTACATTACTTGTTCGCTGGCCATTTGATTCAAAACTTGTGTTATGCAGTCGACCAATTCACTGGCCCGCAAACACGACAGTTGAAACAAACACACACTCAGCACTCATTCATCGCCACACCCAGCTGCCACACTAACCAAATACCTAATACTCTGTACAGATGCTCAAACTTTGTTTCCTACATACAGGGGAGATTTTGGTTCTCATTCCCCATCTCTCAGCTTGCTACTTGTCGCAAAAGATGCAGGGGTCGTCTCGCGTAGCGTTTCTAGCGTCATCCTCTCTTGACCATTTTACAAGGCGCACTCAGGCCAAGCGATCGGGTTTGCTGATGTCATCAAGCCACCAACCCGACTGCCAGTCACACTGCCACCCATCAGCTTCTGGCTGGCTGAAACCCGCTCTAGTTTCAGGCTCATTCCTCTCCTGCCTCTTTCTGGCCCAGCCCGCGGCTGGCGAGGACGACTGCATGAGCCAATGCTCACGGGAGCTTGCGTGCCTGCTCACGCCACAGGAGAAAAACTTCCGCGACGGGACCCTTGTTTTGGTGATTGAGCCTGCCAGCTACCATCCACAGCGCCTACACAGCCTGTGATGTTTCTCCACGAAGCATCAACATCCACTTCTGTCAACCAACTGGAAAATCGGAGGGAAGAAAAAAAAGTTGACATGTGTTGGGAAATACCGAGCCCAGAAATAATAATAAAGACCGGGCCTGCCTTGTCCTCACCTCACCGCATCTCGCTGGCGCAACCACCGCCACGCGGGCTCGTCTCTCTATTATTATGCGACGTAACGCTGGTCTGTTCCTGCGGCCCATCCCTATCCAATCTCTCGGGCCCTAGATACACCCTTGTATTCTTCGAGTCAAATGCTGCGAATTATTCCCCAAAAGGGCAGCTTGTGCTGACGTGCTCGCGGCATCCTGCCTATGAGGTGGGTAGGCCCAGGGTCGCATGACAGGCAACGACATCTCCTACGTAGCGGCCCAATGACAGCACAGCACATCACAAACCATGAACCTGGATTCGAATGTCTGGCTCAATAATAGAGCGGACGAGGGACGTATTGCAGTCTCGGCGCTTTAACCCGACGCCACCGTCCAATACCTGGCAGGGGGAGTCTCCGTCGCCCACTATATCCGCTGAGTCGCATCACTTTCTTCCACTCTGACAGTTAATGCTATGACCAGATCACTTTATACAGTTGCAGTCCTGTGTAATTAAGCAGAGATTGCTATTCCGCAACCCATGTCCCCCTTGCATCCCAAGATCATCGTTCGTCTCGTGCTCAAACTGCACCCTATATTGTCGACAACTATCGTCGTCAACCTTGGCAGATTATGCCCAACATAGCCTGGCAGTCATATGATGCTGCATATCTCTCAGTCAAAACAAAAAAAGGCTTGATATAACTGCGCCGTGATGATCTTGTCGATCAGTGCTGACCACAGAAGGTGACAAGAGTGGCGAGATGTTTTGAAAGTATTAATCTGTTTAATCAATACCACACATTTTGCCCACTGAAAGCCTTGGTCTATCCTCTTGTGAATACCCGCTCGTATATTATCTAATTCCAGTCCGCAGCATACTTGCATGCACTCGGCTCCTCCTCATCCGCTCACCTGACCCATCTACTCCTTCAGGTCCCCCTCGCAGTACCCGTTCCTCGTCCACATCTTCATTTTGTCCCTCTTGAACTCTTCAAAGTCCCACTCTCTCTTTTCCAGCTCCTTTGGCTTCAAAAATACATACGTCTTTGTCTCGAGCTCCTTGCCGGCCCCCTCTTCCACGCCATCTAGCCGCACCTTGACCGTCTCCAGCCGGTACTCGGTGCCCTCGTAGTGATCTAGCTTCTGCACATTCGCCGTTGTCAGCCCCGTCACGTAAATTCCCCGCACCGACTGGCCCGGTTCCGGAACGATGCCCGGGTAGTCGGCGTGCTGCACCCGGTGGCGGCAAAAGTCGTCGAGCACCGCGGGCGTGAACGTGTGCAGCGCCTGGATGGCCGCCGCCGGCGACTTTGTGCCGTAGCACACGCTGAAGAAGACTTCGGGGGCCATCTGTTTCTGGTGTTAGCGCTTTACTCGGGCGTTTGATGCACAGGGAGTCAGCGGCCCGTACCAGAGTGCCTGGGAGTATGTTAGCGGGGAGTCACTTGTTTGGTGCGGTGTTTGCTTACCGTAGAAGAAGCCGGTGAGATTGCCACTCATTTTGCGTATCGTATATTCTCTTCAAAGTATATAGCGCGATCGTCTACAGTAATCTGCTCGTAATTATCGCCGTAAGGGTGTCCTGATCGAAAGGTGATGATGCTGAGTGCTGGCTGATGCCTAACTACAAGGTAGCCATTTACCGGGCCGCGCCTTCCGATCATCGCACGTGGGATAGCGGCCAGGCGAAGGCGCCCTGTAACACTACGCGGCAAAGCTAGACGTTTCCTACCAACACCCGAGATGTGACCAACACCTGATGATGTCTTTTTCATCTTCAACTGGCTATTTACACAGAACCTTTCTTCAGGCAGCCCGCTCGTATGGTGCTTGTAGTGTTGATGGCCTCCCACCACGTGGTCGCGCTCAGATGCGACCACTCAGTTTCTGTCCTCTGCATGCGATGAAAGACTAGAAAATTAAAATTAACAACGCACAGCTCTATACAGATAATAAATGCCGATTCTATATCAATTAGTCCAATACGACTATGCATTCGACGCCATGAACTTGCGAGTTCCTCCGATTTGGCGGATGCATCTGCAGCTCCTCTGCTCTTGGCCCGCCAACTGGCAACGGGATCGTCGGCGGCACCACATCTAAGAATAACGCTTTCCAAGACGCATTGAAAGGGCTTTCCATTTAGTACAAAAGCTAATCATGTAGAGTTACTGCTTTTAGATTACATAATGCCATCAAGCAATGCGTTCAGACATATTGTCGTCCAACTCGCGCGACGGCAGCTAGGCCATATTGTTCATCATACAATAGAGCCGCACTCAGCGTCAAATAGAAGCTGCCCTCAATACCACGGCTAGCCGAGTTCTTCTTTTTCCTAAGTGACTCGCAACTATCGCCATGTTTCATCCTGGTATTACGCGGAACGACATTGGAGACGGCGCAAACGGGCAGGCTGGCCAGCACGTCCCGGGTAGGACTCCCGGTCGCAGTCCTCGAGAAACCTACTGAGGGAACAGCTGCTCTTCTCGAAGACTGGGCCGACGCCTAATCTTGGCTATTGATACATCAATGTACCTCTGTGTGCTCTTGCAATTTCTTTGTCGCGCGGCAAATTTCATGATAGAGGAAGGGTGGCTTGATGATTTTATTAATTGGCTGCGATCTTCCGATTCACTTGGCAGTAGGCGCATGTAGTGTTCTTAATACTTGAAGTACTAATTTAAAGCTCACTTAAGTTTACATCTAAGATTTTAATGGCTAAATTATATTCTACGAACACCGAACAAGGTTATATGGCAGGCCAAGTGTGCTGTGGAGGGTAGGGCCTGTCAAGGATAACGGACTACGTCCGTGTTACCCATCAACAGCATCGCTGAGGTGCACGACTTTACATGCAATTTACATGCGTTCAAAATAATGTGTAGATGGGTTGTAATTGCCATTTGCCCTTCACAGATAACTCGCGGCGGCCTTCCTGCCACGGCCACATGCAACCCTAACAAGGGCGTGGTGCCCGCACCTATGTAGCCGAGAGTCTATTATAGCTGGCAAGTTTCAAGTCGGAATTTTGGAAGCTTGATGAAGGTGTTGCTCAGAAATTGCCAAGGAGCAGAATCTACATTTATAGTTGGTCTGTGGAAGCTGCACAGTCCGAACCTAGCTCTCGTCAGGTGTCGGTGTGTAAGTTGGTGACGGCTTGTGCGGGTAACCTCTCCGCGCCTCCAAGACATACCAGCTGGGAAATCCGTAATCCGTATTATAACTCGATATGCACTCTTATTCAAGACATGTTCATCATATTCACCGACTAGAAGTTGACTCAGTATGGTTGTGACGCATGACCCGAGCCGCGAACCCCACCCATGTCTCTTACTGATAGCTACATCCAAGAAGCTTGACAGGACTTGCAAGACCATGTATCCAGCCATCAGGACTTCGGCACTTGCTGCCGCTTGTAAAATCTTTTCCTAAAAGTGCCAAGACCAACATGCATGCATGATGCATTGAAACTGCCGTGGCAGCATGTCAGCTCCTTGTCCTGCTGCGGCCGCGTCGAACTGTTTGGATAGATGATTGCCGCAAAACGCAACGAGACAGTTCTATGCCAACAGAATGACAACGTTGCAGTGATATATAAATCGCTCTTGATGGGCCCGTGGAGGGGGGCGACGCGTTGAGAAAGACGGTATGTCCTAGTATTAGACTTGGTCTACTGCCAAACGAAGCACCGTAGATCTTGTTGAATGGTAATTTATTATTTGCTACCTATTTAATGGTACATACTGATAGATATGAGGCGAACGCCATTCAGCTCGCCACCACAGACGCTTGTCTCGCACAGTAGATGACGCAAGGGCGGTCCGTATGTAGATCCTGTGCCATTCCGTATACGAGAGGAAAATCGTGGCCCAAAAATGGCCACTCTGGCAAATTGACTTGCAATGTCCGCCGATGGCCAATTACGCTTCAATTAGATGATTACTGGCTATAAAGCCGATGTTGAAGTAGCAGGCTGTATTAGCTGTCCAAAACTCATCCGTTCCACTTGCCGCTTTAAATCCGCGCGTGATCTTATATAATCAAGGTATCGCTTATTTATTAGAAAACGACTACTTAAGATATAGAAGACATAAAAACTTAAATATCCCTTTATAAATATATTAACTTTAAATTATTAATATTATTAAGTTATTAATATAAAGTATTTAATAATATATTAAATTAATAAGTTATTTATAATACTTTTAATTTTTTTTATATATTATAATAATAATTATATATAATCTAAGAATATATATAAAAAAAAGTAGTTATAGGGCTATAGTAGCCACCTAACCCTCTACACGTACCACGCACCTACTACTCCGCTATTAGGTGCTAGATAGCTAGGTAGCTACTAAAAGCCTCTATAGCTAGGTAGCTACCTCTAGTAAAAGCCTTAGCTTTAATATAAGATAATTAATTCTATAAAATAGTTATTTAAGATTTAATTAAATTTATAAATAGCTTTATTATAATATAATTACCTTATCTTCTTCTTAACTTCTTTTTATACTTTTTTTACCTCTTTTTATTATTTAATATTAGTATAAGCTATTTTATATTATACCTTCTTAAGATTATATTCTTTATAATCTTTAATTATTATTTACTTTTTTATATATAAAAGTTTAAAATTTAATATTTTATAAGTATTTTTTTAAATTATTTTTATAATTATAAAATAATTATTAAGTTATTAATTTTTAATTATAATTTACTTAATATTATATTATAACTAATATATTTAGTTTTTTAGTTTATTAAATAATTTTCTTATTTTAAGTATTTATAAAATTAAGTCTTAAATCTTTTTTATTAACTTTTAAATATATTAAAAATTAATATTAATTAATTATAAATTTATTAATATTTAAAATAAAAAAAATAATTAAATAACTAATAAAGATAATAATATTAATATTATTATAACTTTTTTTTTAATCTTAAAGTATAATTTATATATTTTTTTAATAATAAAATTTAATTTATATAATTAAATTTTAAATTTTTTAAAAATTAATTTAATAATTTCTTTTTAATATTAAATAATATATATTATTAATAATTAATAAAAGTTTTAATTTAATTAATTAATTAAAGTTATTATAAATTAGTATATTTATTATTTTAAAATAATAATATTTTATAAAAAATTTAATTATATTAAAAAGTTAAAAAAAATATATTAAATATAAAAAAAACTTAAAAATAAAAATATTATTTTTATTAATATATATTAAAAAATTTATATATATAATAAATAATATAATTATTAATAATTAAAAAAGATTATATTAAAAAACTTTTATTTTTAATATATTAATTAAAAAATTTAAATTATTTAAAATTAATTTTATTATTTAAATAATTATTATTAAATATTATAATAATTATTTTATTTAAAAGTTCTTTACTTATATATTATAAATTTAAATATACTTTATTTTATAATATAAAAAAAAGTATTTTAATAAAGTTTTTTATATTTAAAATTACTTTAATAAAAATTATTAATTTTAATTAATAAAAATTAAGTTTTTAAAATAATTCTTTTTATATAAACTTATAATATAATTATTTTATATATTTTTAAATATAAAACTTATTTTATTTATATTTTTAATATAATTAATAATAATATTTTTATTTATAATAACTTTTTAAAGTTAATAAAAATATTTTTTAAAAATAAAAATATATTTAGTTTTTAATTTTATAAAATTTTATATTTTAACTTAAAATATATTAAATTTATAATATTTAATAAAATTATTTATTTAATATAATTTAATATAATTTAATTTAAGATTTTATATAAAATATATTTTTTAATTAAAAAGTTTATTATATTTATAATTTATTATTTTAATATTATTAAATTTAAATTATTTATAAATTTAATTATATTTAAAAATCTTTTTTTTAATATAAATAACTTTATATTATATAATTATAATAATTTTAAGTTATTAATATTATTAAGTTATTAATATTATTAAGTTATTAATATAAAGTATTTTAAAATATATTAAATTAATAAATTATTTATATAATAAAAAATTTAAAATTATTTTATAAAAATTCTAAATAAATATTTATAATACTTTTAAAATTTTATATTATAATTTAAGTTATAATAATAATTATATATAATTTAAAAATATATATACTAAAAAGTAACTATAGGATTATATAGGCTAATAGTAATTACCTAGCTATCTAGTACCTAATAGTAGAGTAGTAGGTGTGTAGTATGTGTTTACTATTACTTATACTTTTATAAATAATAGAATACTTTCTTCAGTAAATTTACCTAGATATAGGGTCTCTAGGCTTCCCTAGAGGCTTTAACTACCGCGGTACTTATATCTTAGTTGACTATACGGCAAAGTATGAGGTACCTAGAAGGGTTAGGATGTCACGTGGTAACTTCGGCAAGTAAAATGAAAAAGGTCTGACGAGCAAGACTCGCCTGATAGCCCCCCTCTGAGCCATGTTGCACCTTCCAACAGCAACGTACTAGTAGCAATAGCCTGGTATTCTGCACTTCTCTTACCGCGTCGTCAGATTTCGTGCATTCTCCTTAGGCTATCCGGTGGTCCGCTTTTTTGCAGAACGGTTACCCTCCAGCCAAATTCTTGTGTCGACTCTTTGCCGTCAAATCCTCCCGTCAAGCCGTTCTTTCGAAGCGTCCCATTGACCTTCCTATCGACGTTGCTGTCGAGCTCTCCGCATCCACTTTTTAAAGTCTACCTATCATCTAAGACTTCCTTCATAAAGGATGTCTCGAGCTGACTACACGATTCGTTATCCCTGCCGCTTGAACGGCCGGGATGTCGTGGGTGCAGGTATCACCGCAATTGTTGCTCGTATGGATGCTGTTGTAAAATTCAGCAAGCCATCCGAACGACATTTTTTAGAAAGAGAGAGGCGTATATATGAGCGCCTTGGGCACGAACATGCCGGTATACTTCGATATTTCGGGTTCATGGATGATGCGCTTATTATCCAGTATGCTCGGTATGGTTCTATACGACAGTACTTTGCAGGACAGACTAAGCTAGTCTCGCTTCCTGTAAGGCTCCGCTGGATTGAACAGGTCACGATGACAATGTCGTTTATCCATTCAAGGAATGTGTTACATGGAGATATCTCATGTAATAATGTGTTTCTTGATGAATTGTTTAACACTAAAATCGGCGACTTTGCTGGATCTTCTATTGACGGTGAGGATCCTCTCATATGCTACGAAACTAGTCACGAACACCCCGCTATTGAATGTATCTCGGGTAAAAGTGAGCTATTTGCTCTTGGATCTACATTTTATGAGATAATGACGGGATCTAAGCCGTTTCAGGAGCTTACGGATGAAGAAATATGCAGCGCCTACAGTGAAGGGATATATCCTAAACTGAATCATTTACCTGCATGTAACAAGATTATATATCTCTGCTGGACCCAGGGCTATACAAGTGTGGATGAACTACTTGTAGATGTCAAGGCTGAAGGCATGTGTATTTCTGAGTTCATCATGCTAATAAGCTAACAACTAGCTAGTTGCCTCTAAGTCTAGACGGACGACACCAATCAGCTCGCCAACGATTGCTATGGCATTTGCGTTTATAGCCCTTCCCTTCATACTTTGGTCTAGAAGTCGGAGATGAAAGGTTCCCCAAGACTTACATGATTAGCGGGCATTTCACTATTCAATTCTTGGCCATCTATGTTGGGGGCGGCGGCGGACATTGCGGACATTCCCCTAATTTCTTAGACGAACCCATCACCAGAATCTCAGCGTTGAGACCTTTGGCCGGCGTCGCATCGTGGCAGTAATGCCCATTAGCTTTTCCCTTTGGGCATTCATCCCAGTTGCGCACTCCTTGAATGTGACGAGGCGAGGCCCTGCATCTACTAAAATAGAATGATTGATCAAAATAATAACACATACTTCAACGGTATTGGTGATAATAGTCTCAGATATTCGCTTTTCCACGTGGAGGTGCCGAAAAAAATGGAAGATTTATATATCGTAGAGCGAGAAGCGTCTGGTTACATATATATCTGTTCGGTGTCTCTGCACTGCTTGCCTGATTAGGCTAATAAAACCTATAGGTCTATATATAAGCGGATCAACTGTTGCGAGCTTCTCGTCAATACTCCGAGGTGGGCATAGGCAACAGCAACGCATTTGTTATCATTATCACCAGTCGATCCCCCTAGCCTTCAATAAATAGGGCGAGAATGCTTTGTGCATGCGCTACCAATAGCCTTGCAGAACTTGTACGATCTGCTCAAAGGTATCACCACCTATAATGCCGGGGTGCGACTTTCATTTGAGGCTTTCCAAGCCCACCTTTCTTCACTGGCGCGGAAATGCCTCTTGCCAAAGCTTACCACTACTGTACATCGTGCGACGCGTGGATGCACAGCCTTTTATAGACAAATAACAATGCGCAAAAATAAGATTGATTACCTAGAAAACAGGTGAATCGTTGGTCATCCAGGTCCTTCAACTGAACCTCAGACTATGTAGTAATGTGACTAGGGGCATGTTATACATACTCTAGCTCCGCCGGATATATAAGTGCTTATCCCACCACTAGAAGAAAGTAGAATATATATATAGTATACTATATTAGAATAGATAATTAAGTCTATTAGCTATTTAATTAAATATAAAAAAGTAAAGATATATATAGACTATATTACCCTTATTTACTTTTTTATTAGTCTTATATTTATATTAATTATAAAATTAAAATTATAAGTATAATATTATATATATATAAAAGATAATAAAGTATTATATAATTAATAATATATATTATAGATAAGTTATTATATAAGGGTATAATATATATAAAGTTATATAAAATTATATAATAAAATATATTTCTATTAGTAATTAATATAGTTTTTATATTATTAAATATATTACTTTTATAAGAATTATAAATTTAGTTAATATAATTATATAAATGCCTCCGTAGTATAGTGGTTCTATACTAGGGAGTTCTATATGGGTTAGTATATAGATCGCTAGTTTAAATCTAGCCGGAGGCACCCCTTTCTAATTCTCTATTTCTTCCTAAAAGCCTAGTACACTAAAAGCGAGTGACACTATAAGGGATCGAATAGGGCACAGATCAGGGCAACCACGGGGTCCGGGTCAGTAAAAATGTCGTCAGGCGCACGCTAACCACTACGCTATAATAGCCGTCGTGGTAATAACGTAAAATTATATATAACTATTATAGGCAGAAGAGTTAGGAACTTAGGGGGGACTTAGATATATATATAGTAGAAGGGTAAAATTAATATATCTAGTAGTGTAGGTATCTTTAGGAAGTAGAGATAGTATATATATATATTAAAGGTATAGCTTAGGGACCTACTACTAGAAAAATTATTATATAGTAACTATTAATACCTACTAGAAGTAGAAATATTAATATAGATAGGTATAGAGTATAGGTTTTTATCTAGGTTAGGTATAATATAGGTATAGTAAGGCGCCTTAATAGTAATAGTTTTTCCTATACTATTAAATTATAGAGGTACCTAATATCCTATAAGATAATAAGAGTAAATTAATAATAATAATATAATTATATATATAATAGTATTATATAAACTTTAATAATATATTTAAACTTTTAGTAATATTATTATAAATTTTAATTTAATAAGTTTATTAATTTAAAATCTAATTTTTATTATATAGAAATTATTATTAATAATTAATTTAAATTTCCTATTATTATTATAATTTTTTCATATTTTTATTATTTTATCTTTAATTTCTTATATATAATTCTTTTAATTTATTCTTATTATTATAATATAATCTATTTAGTAACCTTTTATAACTCTTTATTATTTTATAGTTATATATAAAGTTTATATTTCTTACTTTATATATAGAATCTATTATAAAGAATAATATTTAAAATAGTACGCGCCACGCCTTCTGGAATGCGCTGATATCCTATGGCTTAGGTCTCGTCTGCGTTATCCATCGTTGCCACTCATACTCAAGCGGATCACAGAACTTCATCATCTGCATATACTCCTAGTAGTCTGGATACTAGCCCGCATACTCCCAGTCTAGTACCGCCGTGATGCGGCCTGTATCATCCACCATGATATTCCGGGGGCCAAGGTCCCCGTGCGAAAACACCGACTTGTCACTGTGCGGCAGCTCGTCCTTGACGGTGGCGCTATCCTTGTAGGAGAGGCCGTTGGTTGCCACATAACGCCTCTAGATGCGCGCTCGCAGTGTCTCGTCGTCCATCTCTCGTGGCGTGACGTCGTTGTTGTCGCCGAGTAGCGGGTCGTAGGACGAATGGCCGCCGACGGTGCGGTAGAGACCCGGCGCCAGGTCTTTGGGACGGGGAACAGAGGACCGGATCGTAGCGACAATGTCCTAAATGTCCTGGCAGATGCGGCCCTTGCCTTGGTCGTCAAGCTTAGCCCATGTGGCCATGAGGGTCTCTCCGGGGATGTAGTCCATGAGAAGCTCGCCGTAGTAGGCGACACCGTCTCTGTATCTGAAGTCGTAGCCTTGAACGAAGGGGACCGGAATGCTCGGTGCGTATTCATGGATGAGCTTCATAGCAGCCACTTCGGAAGGTCGAACCTTGGCACCCTTCTTCAGGACGAGGTTAGGCTGCACCTGGGTGACAACACTGCCGAGCTGCCACGCAATCTGGCGCCTAGGGAAGGTTATATCATCTAATAAACATTATCTTATGAGCTAGAAGCGCTGCTAGAACTCTGAGCACGATTTCTTACATTCATCGGGATCGTCGAACTCCATTTCGTCGGTAGACGAGTGTGCGTGCGATCAGTGGCACAACGCCGCCAACTGTGTTGCAATAAGTAGAAGAATTCGGAACGGCTAAAGTATAGAAGAAAGAGGTAGATTAAATAGTTACTATATATAATAAACTAAGCTATATATAAGAATAACTAATCTAAATCTAATACTAATATATAACTAGAAAATAATATTTAAGTATTAAGTATTATAAATAAAGTTAATAAAATAATTAAATTTATTAAAAAAAAGAAATTATTAATTATTAAAAAATAATTTTTAATTTATAAATAAGCTATTTTTTTAATAAAATATATACTTTAATTTATATTTTTTTTATTTTTTTTTATATAAGTTATTTTTATATTATAACTTAAATTAAATTATATAAATTTATTTAATTATATTATAAAAATTATAAGTTTTAAAAATAAATAATAAAAAAATATTTATTATATATTATATTTTTTTAATACTAAAAACTTTTTTTCTTTTTCTTTTTTATTTTAGTTAAAACTAAATTTTTAAAATTTAATACTTATTAATCTTTAAAATATCTTATAAAATTATAATTATAATATTTTATATTAAACTAAAGCTTTATAATATTAAGTATTTATATAATATTAAGACCTTAAGAAAATATAGTATAAATATAAAAAAATAGTAAATAATAATATATAAAATAAAAATATTTAAAAATAAAGTATAATTATATAAAGAATATATAAGTATTTAGTATAAATATAAAAAGATAATAAATAAGGATATATAAAATAAAGATATTTAAAAATAAAGTATAATTATATAAAGAGTATATAAGTACTTAGTATAAATATAAAAGGATAATAAATAAGGATATATAAAATAAAGATATTTAAAAATAAAGTATAATTATATAAAGAATATATAAGTACTTAGTATAAATATAAAAAGATAATAAATAAGGATATATAAAATAAAGATATTTAAAAATAAAGTATAATTATATAAAAAATATATAAGTACTTAGTATAAATATAAAAATATAATAAATAAGGATATATAAAATAAAGATATTTAAAAATAAAGTATAATTATATAAAGAATATATAAGTACTTAGTTATAATATTAATATAAGTAAATAAAGATAAAGTAATAATAATTCTTAATACTATTATAATTATAAAAGTATATAATTAAGTATAAATATTCTATTTATTTTAACTTTAGAAGATTATTATTATAAAACCTATTTAATAAATAAAAAAACTATAATAATATTATTATAATTACTTAAAACTAATAATAATAATTTATTATTAGTAAAAAAAAGGTAATTACTTAAGACTTTATTAAAGAATATATAAAAGGAATAACCTAAGATATTAGTATTATATTACTAATAATTAAGATATTTAATAGTATTATAAAAATTAACTTAACTTTAATAAAAAAAGAATTAGAAAGTTATTTTACTTAAGTTATAAATATATAATAATAGAAAAAATATTAAAATTATTATAAAAAGTAAAAAAAGAAGAGAATATTAAATAAAGTATTATATTTATAGAGTTAGTTCTATCTAACTAAGCTATATATAACTATAAGTAGCTAGAATCTAGCTAGTACTAGCTAGTAAGAATTAAGCCTTTATATACTATACCTCTAACCTCTTTTGAGACTAATATAAAGCTTAGATTTAAAAGTACTTTTAAAAAAAATAAAAAAATATAATAATAATATAATTACTTAGTATTTAATTTAAAAAAAAGTTATATATATAATAGTATAAGGTAAGCTAGATAAGAAAATAGAATTATAAAAGTAAAAGGTAAAAAGAAGTATATTTTATAGACTCTTAAGATTAAAGCTTAATAAGCTTTATCTTTTTAATACTATTTTCTTTATATATACTTTTTTATAACTAAAATTATAACTTAACTTTAATTCTTTATTAAACTAATATTAAGTCTTTTCTTATAACACCTAGCCCCTAGTACTAGCTATACTAAAACTAGTAAAAGATTAGTATACTAGATAACCTATAGTAATTAGGGCACTAAATTAACCTATAGCTGCATAGCGCCCGCACGCGTGTTATTACTATCCCCCTCTCCTATCGTGGCTCGGCCCGAGGCACACACACACACACGTAGGTAGTAGGAGCCCTCTGTATACTTATCGAAGCCTAAGGCAGGCACATAGCCTTAGTATAAACATAAACAACGCTACACGCGCCCGAGGAAATTAATTAAGCCTAACCCCTAGTACGCAGGATCTAGCCTAGCTAGTATAGGCCTCCCCTCGTACTATAAGTAGCGGAGCTAACGCTAGGAGTTAAACCTAAGACCTCCTATATAGCTAATAGGGCCACCTACAGGTTATCTAGTATAATTATAACACCTAGCCCCTAGTACTAGCTATACTAAAACTAGTAAAAGATTAGTATACTAGATAACCTATAGTAATTAGGGCACTAAATTAACCTATAACTATATAGCGCCTATACACGTGTTATATTTCTAAAGCTCTATTCTTTATTCTTAATTAAATAAAGCTTTTTTTATTAATTACTAAGTTAATAACTTAACTTTAAATTATTATTAAGTTATAATTAATTTAATAATAAATATATTACTTAATAAACTTATTTTCTTAATTATATAAATTTATTAAATTATTATTAACTTAATTCTTTTTATTATACTTATTATATTATTTTTAATTTATAGTTAATTCTTTACTTTTTTATAATTTATTTATATTTATTATTAATAATATAGATTAAATATTATAATATATTAAGAGTATTACTATTTATATAATATTATTTTATTATTTATATAATATTATATATTAGTTACTAATAATTTCTAAAATATTTAAGTTTATAAATAAAATTATATAGTAAATATAAGTATCTTTTTAAATAGTAGACTTACTACTACTACTACTATTAACACCACTACTACTATTACTACTACTACTACTACTACTACTATTACTACTACCTCTTATAGAGGCTCTTAATACTTACTAATTTACTTAAAAAACGTATTTTTATTAATATATATATAATCTAGCTCTTCTAGGCTAATAGTATAGTACTAGTAATAGTGGTAGTAGTAGTAGTAATAGTAATAGTAGAGGAATTTAAGGCTAATTATAGTATTATTATAATATTATTATCCTCTATTATAAATAGAGGGTTACTATAGTTCTATTCGTAGTGCTACTAATTTCTAAAGTGGGTTAAAAAAAGTATAAGGTAAAGTCTATTCATATAATATATATAAATAGAGGGTTCCTTATAAATAAATAGAGGATTCCTAGTAAGTAAATAAAGGGTTCCTTAATAGCTAGTAAATAAAGGGTTCCTTAGTAGCTAGTAAATAGAGGGTTCTACTATAGGCCTAGATATATAATACTAGAATAGCTACTAGATAGATCTAACTAGCGCTATAGTGCTATAGTAGTACTAAAGCTAGCTAAGAAGAAGATTATATATAGTAGTAGCTACTAGAAAAGCTACTATAGAAGAATTAAGTAAGGAGATTCTATCTATAATTCCTAATTCTTAAGATATAGTAATAAGTCTCTTAATTTAAACTATACTAAAAAAGCTATAGTTAACCTAGATACTATACTAAACTATAAAGAATTATATTAATAGTATAGTATATTTTAAAGAAGATAATAAAGGGATATTAGATAAATTAGGTACTATAGCCTTTCCTATTAAAAACCCTATATTTTTATATAAAAAGCTAGAAATATAAGTAAATAGTATAGTAAGTAAATAGAGGGTTCCTAATAAGTAAATAGAGGGTTCCCTAGTAGCTAGTAAATAAAGGGTTCCTTAATAGTAAGTGAATAGTAGCTAGTAAATAGAGGGTTCTTAGTAAGTAAATAGAGGGTTCCCTAGTAGCTAGTAAATAGAGGGTTCCTTAATAGTAAGTAAATAGTAACTAGTAAATAAAGGGTTCCTTAGTAACTAGTAAATAGAGGGTTCTACTATAGGCCTAGATATATAATACTAGAATAGCTACTAGATAGATCTAACTAATACTAGGGTATTATAATAGTATTAAAGATAAGAAGAAGATATAATCTAGCCTAGAAGAAGATTACTTATAGTAATAGCTACTAAGAAAGCTACTATAGAAGAATTAAGTAAGGAGATTCTATCTATAATTCCTAATTCTTAGGATATAATAATAGGGCACTAAACTATAAAAAATTATATTAATAGTATAATATATTTTAAAGAAGATAATAAGGGGATATTAGATAATTAAGCACTATAGCCTTTCTTATTAAAAACCCTATACTTTTATATAAGAAACTAGAAATATAGGTATAAAGTATAGTAAGTAAATAGAGGGTTCCTTAGTAATAAGTAAATAGAGGGTTCCTAGTAAGTAAATAGAGGGTTCCTTAGAAGCTAGTAAATAGAGGGTTCCCTAGTAGTGAGTAAATAGAGGGTTCCTTAGTAGTAAGTAAATAGAGGGTTCCTTAGTAATAAGTAAATAGAGGGTTCTTAGTAAGTAAATAGAGGGTTCCTTAGTAGCTAGTAAATAGAGGGTTCTTTAGTAGCTAGTGAATAGAGGGTTCCCTAGTAGCTAGTAAATAGAGGGTTCCTTAATAGTAAGTAAATAGTAGCTAGTAAATAAAGGGTTCTTAGTAAGTAAATAGAGGGTTCCTTAGTAGCTAGTAAATAAAGGGTTCTTTAATAGTAAGTGAATAGTAGCTAGTGAATAGAGGGTTCCTTAGTAGCTAGTAAATAAAGGGTTCCCTAGTAGCTAGTAAATAGAGGGTTCCTTAATAGTAAGTAAATAGAGGGTTCCTTAGTAGCTAGTAAATAGAGGGTTCCTTAGTAGCTAGTAAATAGAGGGTTCCCTAGTAGCTAGTG
>JAAHCF010000615.1:0-22883 GCA_038367545.1 Beauveria asiatica | reverse complement strand
ATATATAAATATATTAATTAGTTTTATTAAAGTAATATTTTTAAATTTATAATATATTTTATATTAATTTATTAAAATCTTAAAAAAGAGAATTTTATAAATTATTATTAATATTAAAACTTAATAACTTAAAAGAAAAATAAAAAGTTAAGAATATTATAATATATAAAACTATAAATTAATTAATACTTTTTTTAATAAAATAAAATAAAATAGCTAATAAAATATAATAAATAACTAATAAAAGAAAATCTAGTAAATATATAAGAATATTTATAAAATTATTAATTATAAATTAATAAAGGATTATATAAAAGAAAAAGGCTAAAATAATTAAATAATCTTATTAAAATTTATTAAATAATTATATAAAACTTATAAAAAAATAAAAAGAAAGTAATATAAATTAATATATATTTAATATATTATTATATTATAAATATAAATTATAATTTCCTTTAACTCCTTAATATTAGTAAAAAAAGCTATTAATAATAAACTTAAATACTTTTTCTTTTAGTTATACTTAGCTAACTTTTAGCTAAAATATAAAAAATCTTAAGAAGTTAATTAAAATTAAAAGGCTTAATCCTTTACTTAAGTAAAGGTTTATTTATAAATATTAAGTATTTTATAATAATATAATTAAGAATTTTATATAAAAGTTAAACTATAATTTAATTAAAAGTTAAAAGTATTTATTTTAATATTTTTAGTAAAATATATAAGATTATAAGTATATTAATAATAATTATAATAAAAGTAAAAACTTTATATAAAGTTTAAAATAATATTAATTAATATTTAATATTAATTAAAATTAAGTATAAAATTCTTATTATTTTTATATTAATATTTAAATTATATATATATATTTATAATTATATAATTTAGTTAATTTTAATTAGCTTATATTTTATAATAAATTTAAAAAAAAATATTAACTTAAATAAAAAGTTTAATAATAAAAAAAGTATATATAAATAAATAACTCTTTTAATTAATATAATAATATATATAATACTAGAAAATAATAATATAATTAAAAGAATAATTTATATAAAAAAATATTTAAAAAGACTCTTTTACTTAAATAATTTATAATAATTTTAAAAAAAATAAACTTAAATATTATATATAAAAAAGATTAGTATTATTTATAAACTATAAACTTTTTAAAATATAAATATCTAATAATATTTTTATATTTATATTATTTAGTATTATTTTAATATTTATATTTTAAAAGTACTTTAAAATATTAAAGAATTTATTAAAAGAGGATTTACTTTTTTTATTATTAAAGTCCTTATTAATATTAAAATAAGCTAAAAAATATAATTTATTTTTTTATAAAAGAAAATATTATAAAAAATAACTTAATTTTAATAATAAAAAGTTTAAAAATAATTTAATTTAACTAAAAAAAGCTAAGTATAAAGTTACTAACTTACTTTATAATTACTTTAATTATATTATTATTTATAATATTATATTATTAATAAAAAGTATATATAACTTTTTAAAATTATTTTTTATTTTTATATAAAAAAATAAAAATTAATAAGTTTTTTATAAAAATATAATATATATTTAAAAGAGTATTTTAAATATAAGACTTTTCTTATAAATTATTAATAAAAATAAATACTATTAAAGCTAAAATAGGTACTATTAAAGCTAAAATAGGTACTATTAAAGTAAAAGTAAGTATAGTTAAAGTAAAAATAGTTTTAATTTTTATAATTAATTATATATTAATAACTTATTATTCTTCTTTTTTACTTTAATAAGCTAATAATAATATTATTAATAACTATTAAAGATAATAATTAAAGGGGCTAATAAAGAAAAAAGTTATAAAAGAAAAAACTAATTAATTTAAAGTTATTTATATTATAAAGATAATATAAAAAATAATATTATAATAATATAAGCCTTCTTTTTAAATAATAAACTATTAAACTAATTAGTTAAAAAAATAATAAGAATATATTAATTTATTTTAATATTTTTTATAAAGTTAAAAGCTTAAATATATTAAAGTTTTTTAAATTAATTAAAAGAATTTACTAATTAACTAAAAATAATAATATTATTATTATTTAAATTTAAGTTAATAAAACTTAAAGTTATATTTAAAAAAAAATAATAAGTTAATAGATTTAATATTAAAAGAAATTAATATAAATATAAAAGTCTTTTAATTATATAAACTACTTTAAGAGCTTAAAAAATAAACTTAACTTTAATAGTCTTTTATATTATAAAAAGTAAAATATATTAAAAGAGAATTATAAAATATAAATATTTCTTTAAGTTTAATTAAAATATTTATAAAATAAATATTATAAGGTATATTAATAATAAATATAATAAAATAAATAAATATAAATAAAAGTAATTTTTAAAAATAAAAAAGTTAAAATATATATAAAAAAAAGAAAGTCTTTAAGTTAAAAATTATATTATTATATATACTTAAGCTTTATTATTAGTTAATATTAAAATAAATATATTATTATAAGGTTTATATAAAATTACTTAATTTATTAAAATTAAAAATATATTAGAATTTTTATAAATATAAAAACTATATTAAAAAATTTAATTTAATTTTATAAGTTACTAGTATTTAATAAAGTACTTATTAAAGAAAAAATAATTATAATATTTAATTTATATTATTAATAATAAATATAAATAAATTATAAATAAATTAAAAATTAATGATAATTTAAATATAATATTATAAAAATAATAAAAATAATTAAGTTAATTATAACTTAATAAATTTATATATTTAAAAAATATATTTATTAAAAATATATTTATTATTAAATTAATTATAACTTAATAATAGTTTAAAATTAAGTTATTAACTTAATAATTAATAAAAAAGGTTTTATTTAATAAAAAATAAAAAATAAAGCTTTAAAAGAAATTTAATATTAGTTTAATAAAAAGTTAAAGTTAAGTTATAATTTTAATTATAAAAAGATATATATAAAGAAAATAATACTAAAAAGATAAAGCTTATTAAGCTTTAGTCTTAAGAGTTTATAGAATATACTTCTTCTCCCCTTCTATTCTAATAATCCTATTTCCTTACCTAGCTTACCCTACACCGTTACAGTACGCTGGGGCAAGCAAGATGGATGGATGTGCCTGATGCAACCCCACAGGAGCTTCAAGCTGTCGCGGCCCATGTGATGTTCTACGCAATCATCTTCGACTCTTCATTGCAAGACTACAAAACCGCACATTCATTTAACAGCTTCGGCCTTGTATAGCCGATCGGATACCGACCCTAAACATCACGATTGGCGAGACCGCAAACCCTTCTTCGTTGTAAGAAACAAGCCCTGTTGCGACCAGTGCCTCCTCTCAGCTCTCAGCGCTTCAACCAGCTCCTGGGATGGATTTTGCGCCGTACCAGTCCTCGCCGCCCGAGCACGGCCGAGTAGCCTCTCCCGAGTATAACGTATCACCACGGGCCTCCACAGATGCGAGCAAGAGACCATTCTCGCCCATCAATGCCGCTCGCAGTCCGCCTCCGCTACAGCACCCACAGCCTCAAAGGGCCTGGGCAGGATTCGACGGTCAGACGAGCGGTTGGTCTGGTGGAAGCGCCGCACCCACGGCAAATTCTTTGCCTAGCGCATATCCTGCGGCGGAAGTAAGCGAATTCGACACCAGCCTCGGGCTGAGGCTCGACTACGAAGCTTGTCTGGCATATTTGGCATTTCCGCCGGTCGGCGCCATTGTGCTTCTAATACTAGAGAGAAATAGCGACTACGTCAGGTGTGGCCAAGTCAAATCCCTGCGTTGTATGATATTTCTAACAATTCAAGATTCCACGCCTGGCAATCTGCATTACTATTTACGGCTATCATGACACTCCACCTCCTCTTCTCTTGGTCGAAATTCTTCAGCTGGGTCTTTTTCCTAGGAGATCTCGCCTTGATTGGGTTTCTCTCGCTGAAAGCTTACCGCGACGCTGAAATACTAGACAGGTATGTAACAGCACATCAGATGGCGCAGCGACTGGAGCTAACTCAATCTAGATTCGAAGTTCCATTCTTCGGGAAGATAGCAACAAGGATACTAGATGACGAGTAACCTACGTTAACCTCACGGTGTTATGTGCTCTCGGCGAACACTTACGTTTGCGTCGCACTTCATTAATTAGAATCAAAGAGTGCATTAGCGCTGCGACAACCCTCCGGATACCTATGCAATATACTAATGGTTCGTTCAAATTATATCTAAACGAGGTTCTGTATAAGCTAGGGGAGACTTGCATCAGGTCCATCATACTCCTACCCAAGGGAATTCCCCCCAGACTCATCGCGACAGGACTGGGCGGACCTCACACGACACTGTGACTTTGTCTGTAAACACTACCTCACGAACGGTACCATCAGGGCCATCATCGAGCCACCTTGCCAACAAATCATTGCTCTCCTTGGGCTTGACTGTGCTGTCTCTTGTACCTACGGTTATATGCGCAACGCGGTTCGCGCATTCCCATGTGTTCGATTTGTCACCAATCCGGACAACGATCGCCATGATGCGCTGGTCGAAAACAACCTGTCATGATTAGCTTAGGTCTGCAACTTCCGGTAATCAGGCCGTACCCTCTCCATGACTACATCGCACTCGCCAAGCTTTCCAGCCCCCCCACCAGCATTATCATACAGAGTAAGGTAACGCTGCCAGAGCTCAGGGAACTGCTTGGCGTTGGCTCTATGCAGAAGCGTTACGTGGAAAGCCATCTGTATTCTGCGAGTTTGCTTGAGCTGCATGTAGCTGCGCGATATTTCCTTGTCACACGAGGCGAAAACCTTGTCGAGCGTGCTATTAACGATAGTTTCAGGGACAGCTATGGACATGTATTCGAGCTCCTTGGGTTTGTTATCCTTCTTCTGTTGCTGCTTGGCTGGTTGTCTGCTCTTTCGGTCCGGAATGTCGTGCCTAAAATCTGGTTTGAAGCCGAGCGCTGACTCGAGCGCCTTGTCAAGCTCCACAGCTTTTGGCAACTCCTTGACCATGTTGGGAAAAATTTCATGAAGCCTTGTCACCACGGTGTTCAGGTTCTTTCGGCTTCCTGCGATAGGATCCAAGTCGATGAAAGCATCGAATCCGTCATCTGGCCGAGTAAAGGGGGAGCAAGGCTCGAAGCGCCCTAGGAAACCATCCATAACCCCAAGGAATTTGTCTTGGTCGCTAGCGGCATGTATTGTCTGGTGGTTATCCCCACGCTGAATGACTCTGTCGCGCGTCACCTGTCGAAGTTCTTCAAGAGATTCTTGGTCGTGACGGAAATTGAGGCACACCAGCTTAACTGACTCGTGCTGAGTCTTGGTGTCGAAGATTATCTGCTTTCTCTCGTGTCTTTGTGCATTGTTGCGATCGGCAAACACAACAGGGTGCTCTTCGAGCTGCGCCAGCACTGCCTTGGTAAATCGGGGAGGTCGCCCTTTTCCAGATATGTTATCGTTTTGGATATGTCCCCAGCCGAAAAGCTCTTTCAATGCCAAAGCAAGCGTTGTCTTTCCGCATCCAATGGTTGCTATTGGCACCAGAACAACATCCTTGGTGATCTCTGCCATAACTATCGCGTCGGATTGATCCATATTTGCAGCCTCGCTCCCCTTAATATTCTTGTAGTCGAGAAATTCGTTGCGCAGGGCAATGATACCATGATTTTGGTTATAAAGTTTTGCTAGCCCAGGATTCGTAGCCAGGCGCTTCTTGGCGTAAAGAAGATATTCTTCGGTAATGGCAACATGCTTCTTGAATTTGGGCGGCTTGCCCATAATCAATGCCTTGGTGCATTCTCTCCACTGCCTATACATGAGGTATGGCTCCTCAAACTTGAACTTGAAGAACCAATCCTGAAATGGGATATTGCCAGGGCTACCTGACATCCGGCAACGAATGACAAAGCCTTCCACATCACGGCCGTCGTGTGCGCCGGTGATGGCTGCTTCCTCGAGAAAATTTTTGACCTTGTTGACATCCTCAAACACGATATAGTTGGTCTTGCGAAAACCCCAGTCCTCGGCGAATTGCTGAACAGCTGTGCTGGGGTATGTGATGAATTCGGGCACATTGACATTAAGTCCATGTAGATAGAGGCCGGCGTCTTCCGGTCCATAAGCCAAGATATGCTCCTCGAAGGCGTCGTCGCAGAGCTCGGCCACAGCCGTCACATTGCGCTGCCTAAGTTCTCGGGCGAGGTCATGCTTCGTCTTACCAAGAGCTTGAAGCTGTTTCTCTATCCAAGCTTCTCCGGCCTTTGAATGCGTTATTTCGCCACCACGATCTCCTGTGGAGTGTTTGCTGCAAACAATGAGAGTCTCGTCCTCAAGACCAGCAATGAAGATGATGCAGCCGTTTTCCTTGAGCGTAAGTTCGTATGGCCCTTGTGTTCTTATCAGAATGTTATTCCACTTTGTTTCTTCTACTTCGTTGACATTGAAAAATTTGTCATAGCCTCGCACAGCAATCTCGTAGCCGTTCTTGCGTGTCTTGGTGGTGAACAGACCACGGGCGTATACTGGCAGGTCACGTCGCTTGTAGTCCCATTCCTGAAATCGCCACGAGTCGACTGTGATGTTGTTTGGTGATTCTTTGACTTGAAATGGATTCTTTTTTACGGACGCCTTGCCGCGGCGTTGCTCCTTTCTGTATTGTTCCAATGACTGCATGAGCTTGGACATCTGGTCGTGGTCCTGCTCAATGTACGGGACCCCAGCCATGTTAGAATATTTGCGCGAGTCCTTGGGGACAGATTTGATAGTCGCCGTGAGAGAGCCTATTCGGGCTATTTGGAGATAGCTTCTCGTGCCGATAATCATGGGTCTCTCCGTCGTTTGGATCGGTGCTGTTCTTCAAGAGACTCAACCGTACGGCATAGATCGTTGTCGGCAAAGTTACAAGTGGCGAAGCCCTAAAGCGAAACAGAGAGTTGATCACTCTAGATGATGGTGGCTTTCGTTACAGTAGACTCTGCGACAAGTGCGTAAAGTCATGTGAATAAATGCTCGAAACAGCAAACAGCGGTTTCCAAGGACAGAATCATTATCTGCCCCACCCGAGCTGCGGGTTGTGAATTTGTGACTCAGTCGGGCAGGCACTTCGAGGCGAAAACTTCCTGGCCGTTACTAACCTTAGGTACACGGCCTCGATTCTTTCTTTACAAATCTTGCCTATGGAAACGAATGAGTCTTCACCAGGGACTAGTCAGCATACCCGATAGCTCTGTTTAGAACAGCATTAGTTTCTTCACAGCACAGCAAAAAGGAGCAGCGAGATAGATACGAGCTGACATCAGGCAACCATTCTAAATTGTAAATTCGTTACAGTGTGCTTTTTGACTGCTATATGAATTGATTCCTACACAGGGGGGCGTTATGAATATAGAATTCAAGTAGTCAAGGTGCCAAGTAGCGATGCTTAGATGTAATAAGGTGAAAAATACGAATTTTCCTGCATCGACTAGTAGGCACCGAGCGGAACTTCTGACTCCCTACTGTAACTTGACCCGGCTTACCCACTTTGCCACTTGAAGTGGGCGTAACGTCAATTTTTCCTCCTCCGCCAAACTAAGTTCAGCATCACCAAAATGGCACCGAATATTTTTTTGCTGGCTGCGGAAAATAGCCCATCTCTTCTTCCCCTTTTGCAAGATAATCCAGAGATTGCAAAATTACAAGACGAGCACGGCTACTCTTTGGTTCACGCTGCCGCAAGCTACAACCACCTCGATCTCCTTCGGGCATTGATCAACGAGCTAAATGTTGATGTCAACATCAAGGACGAGGACAACGAAACTGCTTTATTCGTAGTAGAAACGGTTGGCGCGGCCAAGACTTTGGTCGAGCTTGGCGTCCATGTTCAGCACAAGGGTCTCGAAGGCCTCACAGCTGCCGAGAGGATCGCAGGCGACGCTGACTTCCCCGAGGTTGCGGCTTACTTGAACTCTTTGGACCCCGGACAAACTGCTCGGCAGACTAGCTCGGCTGCCGCTGCACTACCATTTGGGCTCGCTTCACCCCCGGAGGGCATGCAAGTTACGTTTGGAACTATAACTGAAGCTGAGGTTCCAGCCGAGGTGGACTTGGAGTTTCAGCGTCGCATTGAGCAGTTTGCCCAGCGCGATGATTTTAACACACCGGAGGGCCAGGCGGATCTCAGAAAACTCGTCGAAGATGCCATTACAGACCAGGGACTTGGCGAGGAGAGAAGCACCAAGCCGAAGCGAGTATGAGATCTTAGTTATGCTTGATATCCCACATCAGAAATCTAGAGCTCTGTCCCGGTGGCTTCAGGACTGTGATTTCGCTTTTGCCGCCCATACCACCCGCTATCGCATCGGTTGCACTTATCGCAAACCATGACGCTTCTGGACAAGACGCCATTAGTGCGGATACCATTGTCGACACCCACAAAGAACTGAACAGCCCATCCCAGCTGATGTGACCAACGCTCGTTTCGCCTGGTGGACAATCTGGTACGCTGTACCGCGAAATATACGCATCGAGGCTATCTTTATGGAGGACTCGAGGGCTTTGCAGACGTACAAGTGAGATCCATTCATACAGCTCCGCTGCTGTGTCTTGGCCATATCGCCCATTGTCCTCGAAGCCGAGCATTGTGGGCGTTATGACTCGGTGTGTTTCGATCTGTCTCGAAACGACTGGTTTTGATGGCACCTCTGTGTATGGCAGTTGGCCAAGTGTTGGTGGTTTTTCGGCTTGAGCTTTGTCAGGAAGAAGTAGTAGGATATGGATAGCAAGGCCTACATGAGATTTCCAGGGTACACACCCAGTTCAGTGTCTGGTCTGATATGCTTCTGCAGCCGTAAAGCAGTCGGTCGAAACCTCGCTTGCCATGCTGCATGGAAGGACTTTGCAAGTCGTAGGTGACGTCTGTCCAGTATTAGCCTGGGTCCTCCAGGAATGTCCACGAATACTTACACCACTTTGACCGCATCTCTCTGTTGCCATTCCGTTCAACGAGTTTTCCGGATAGACCTGACCTCTCGTATGTTTCTTTGTCGATATACAGATTGAGTTTCCCTAGATCGTGTGTTAGGTAAATGAACTGTGTTACTGGTGGTTCCCCGACCTTTGCAAAGTACAAATCTGTTGCCCGAAGTGGCACTCCCTTCCGAGAGCATGGAAATATTTCCTGTGTGACGTCAAAATGCTGCTCGCCACATGCGTGTATAGTCTTACCAGTCTTAACATGCTCTGTGAAGAAGGGTTTCTCGAATATTTGACTCAGAGTGGCCTTGACTCTGTAATATTGTATGGGTGTACTCTGTATCAGTTGCTCCAGAGCACCAGTCCAGCAATCCGATGAGATGACATCGACCTAGATTTCATGAGTGCTTGACTACTTGTATGTGTGTTAGAGCTGTGCCCTACCCTGTGTATGAAATCTTTACTGCGAAAGCTGGCAGCTGGTCGTCGTTTTGCCAGTGATTCGCCTCGTTCAATGCTTGCGGTGGTGAAGGTGCATCGCGTATTCTGGTACACCGATGGAACAGCTTGTGAATTCATTCCTCCGCAGTGTCTCCGCCGTTCGCACTGAACGACGGTTCAGCGCAATTGAGCTGCCTAGAGATACTGGTTGGCATATGGAAGTCAGGATGAAGCGGCGGCGTTTTTGGCGGCGTGCCACAAAAAAAATCGGCAGTCCCACTTACCCTGCAATTCGAGTGACCACCTGCAATTCAACCGTCGTTTGTGTTGCCCGGCATTGCCGCGATTCACATCTTGCTCCTGGTGTGCTTGGCGTCACTGAGTTGATTAGTTTTGTGCCTTACGACCAGTATCCGCTGTTGCAGCCATGATAGACTTTATCATCAAATTTGCACAGGCTCACGAGAGTTTTCGCATTCCCGAAATCGAGGCGCTTGCGATCATCGAGAGTGTGCAGATGGAAATAATACATTATGATGAAGCAGTAAGATACATGAATTGGCACTTTGAATTTCACTGACATCTCCTAGTCACCGCTGTGTACCGTGCGCCTGCCTTCTGCTGATGCAGCAAAGAGGCTGATACGTCGGTCCATCATGGCACAGTCAATTCACGAGCTGTGGGGTTCGGGTAAGAACCTGGAAGAGCTCAATAATTCCGTCAAAGAGAAAAGTAGCTCGGAGTGGCCAAAATACAAGAACTCCTCGTTCAAGTTCGTGTTTGACTCATATCAAGGATCACGGTCCAAGCCCAGCCAGCTATCTGTGATCAACAACTTTCGATTTCTGCCGTTCGAGGGACATATCATCATGAAAAACCCGGACGAGATCTTCACCATACTAGAACTTTGGCCGTGGAACAGTGTTCCTATGGGAGTCGAGCACCCCAACTACTATCACCTAGGGCGTTTCATCGCCAACTCTGCTCGTGACGTTGTACTCAAGTTTGATTTGAAGAAACGACAGTACATATCGACGACAAGCATGGATTCCGAGCTTGCTCTAATAACAGCAAATATTGCGCTGGCTGCCCCTGGTAAAATTCTATACGATCCATTCGTTGGAACAGGGTCATTTCCTATTGCATGTGCCCACTTTGGTGCAATGAGCTGGGGCAGTGATATAGACGGACGAAGTATTCGAGGTGAGGGCAACGGAAAGAGTCTCAAGGGAAACTTCGGACAATATCACATCGAGTCGTTGCTTGGTGACGTCTTTGCCGCCGATGTCACAAATAGCCCAATCCGAAGACGGAGAGTTTGGGACGGCATTGTCTGCGATCCACCTTATGGAGTAAGAGAAGGACTGCGAGTACTCGGGCTGAAGGACCCTGAGAAAACACCGTGGCTCGTAGAGCGCGGCCTTAAGCATGGAATGTGAGTTGCGACGACCGAGTGAGGATGGGTAGCTGCTGACGTTCAAAGGGAATTCGACTTCGTGCCTCCAAAGAAGCCATATAGTTTCATGGCAATACTCGACGACATCCTCGTACTTGCAGTGGAAACACTCATCGACAATGCCAGACTCTCTTTCTGGATGCCCACGGCCAATGAAGAGGACCAACAAATTCCAGCCCCAACGCACCCGAGTCTCGAAATTGTGGCCAATTGCGTCCAGGTCTTCAACAAATGTAAGTCTAGTCCCTTTTTGGCGCTGGGAGACTGGCAGCGGCTAACATCAACAAACAGGGTCGCGACGGCTGATTACGTACCGACGTATACCGGATGATGAAGTGTCTAACGAGGCGCTCGCGGCATATGCTGGTAGAACAATTATCAGTGACGTCGGAACCACCGCCAACGAACTTAATCCATTTCGCCGCGGGTATTTTAGGAAATTCCAAAGTGATAGCTAGAAGCTAGATGCATGATTTGTCAACCAAACTGGGCCTCATGATATCCGTAGAGTCAACACCCCCTTTCTGGCTCCCAAGCAAAAACCTATCGATCTGTTCAACAGGGTCAAAACCCGACGACAAAACTATAAAGACCATGCATGCTGCGAACCTGAGAAGTAAGATTCCGTGAAAGCGACATCTGCGCACTTGATGTGCTGCTCGGTCTCCGGTGCAAACTTGCAGCTTACAAATGACTCCCCTCAGCATGAGAATTATCGAAATTCCATAGCCATAAAGCATCCTTGATCGGGGACATGCTTCAACTCAAGCTGTTGAAACCTGTACAGAATTAGTGTCGCAGAAAAAAAAAAGACGAGACCAACGCACTTTTCGCTCTTTGAATGAAAGTAGATGCCGCTGACTTCTCCTTTGACCTGGTTGAAGCATATATAGTAGAAGCCCTCAAAGCTAGCCCCGTGAATTGTGCGAACGCGATGATCCGGCACCAAAAAGTGCTCCTTCCATCGCATAAATATAAATTCCTTTTGAGAAACATCGGGTATCAAGACAGACCCCTTTTTTGCCTGTTTCTGATACGGCCGGAACGCCCCAAACTTGCCCCAGTGGCTCAAATCTACCTTGGCATTGGCACCCCAGTCGTCATGCTGTGTAAGGAAGCTGTACCTTGTTCCGATTATTTCGCCTTCAAAGTATGTCGTGAGGGTTGGGTGATCCTCCGTGAGACCTATTAGAGCTGTAAGCTGAAACAGTCGGAACAACGACGCAAGCTTGTCGAGTGACGCAAGCATACGGACCTTGAATACGTAAATAGCCGCATAGGAAAGACTCGCGCATGTCGACATATTTTATTTCGACCTGAACATCATATACCTGTCGCTCAGACTGTTGTGTGCCGTGGAATTTTGTACCAGGCCGTAGGTAGGATGAAGGACTAAAGGGAATGGACTGGGTCTATTAGCTTCCTGCCTGATGAAATGGGCCGACAATGCGTACTCTCTTATTGGAGTAATCGAGGCCAGTATAACATGAACTCTGCGTATCGTCGTCACATATTTCGGACTCGTTGTCGTCCGTTTCTTTTCTGCTGGAGATACTAGCCGGAGATGGGCTACCTATAGCAGCCTTCTGGCCGGTGCCAAGCCGGCGCTCGAGCTCTTGCTGTTTGTTGTTGCCGACGTCGGGAGGAGGCGAAGTTGCGCCAGCCGCGCTAGATCGAGGAGGTGGGGACACTGTAGTCGCCCGTGATGATGGCTCGGCGGAGATGCGATCGTCTGTGACCTGAGAATCCTCTCTTATCATAATCCGTGACTGCTCCGAGTCGACAGACGGGGCGTCGCGAGGCGACTGGCTCCGTCTGTTCGGCGTCGACTGCAACCCGGGAGTCATTTCTTCATGGGATGTCTGAGAGATGTGAGATAAATGCTGTAACTCGTCGGGACAAGTTGAAAAGTTGTAAGACGACGGTGACGAAGGATCGAGCGGCGGTTCTGAGGACGGGGTCGGCATTGTTGCGACCGAGCGTACAGTGATAATCGACGACGATGATGGCGGGAAACCGTCAGCGAAGAAGATGCCGCCAATCAAAGGGGGTACAAAGCCCCGAGTTTTGCCGCAACACCAAGCAGGCGATTGCGTTTCTCGAGCGTCGTCTAGTTGCTGAGAATGATGGGTTGATGGTCTCACCACTTTGACCGATTGGCTGACAGCGTATCTCTGAACGTAGCGTACCTATCGATATCGTCTGCGGATCGCAGGCCCAAATTGCCTTGATCGTGAGATTAGATCGCGCTCCAGCACAGTAGCAAGCGATGGTTGATTAGATACAGGCTATAGGGTCAAGTGCAGAAGGCGAAAACGAGGAAGGATTGAGAGGCGAATTCGGGTCAACATGTGTGGAGAAACCGACAGTGATACCGAGATGGGTGCTGCCCCTCTAACTAGCTGGCGGTAGTCGGGCGGGATTAGAGGTAGGTAGGGCGGCGAGCTGGAGCGTTTGTATCCTCGAGGTACCACACAGCATCCGATGTCTGCGGCGGATACCCGCCTCTACATGGGTCGCAGGCGCGATCTGAGAAGCCCAAGCATGGCTCCGCTGACTGATGAATTAACCTACAGCCATTGTAAAAAAGTCCTACATAGCTTCCACATAACGTACTTTATAGCCACTAATGCCCTAAATTAAGATACTTCTTATGTATATAATTTTATAAGAAAAATAAATAAATATAAATTAAATATAAATTAAAAAGAATTAACTAGTCTTTTATACTTAATATATTAACCTTTTATATTTCTAATAATAATAAGTTAATTTTACTAAGAATTTATTAGTTTATTTATTATATTATTACTTATTATCTTTTATATTTTTACTAAATAACCTTTAAACTTTTAAATATTTTAAATATTATTTTTAAATTTATATAAGTTAAGATATACCTTAAATAATTTTCTTTTTAAAATTAATTATATATATTTAATAAAACTAAAGTTTAAACTTTTTATAAATTATTAAAATTATAATAATATAAGATAAGCTTAATAAGAAAATAGAATTATAAAAGTAAAAAGTAAAAAAAAGTATATTATATAAACTCTTAAAATTAAAACTTAATAAGCTTTATTTTTTTAGTACTATTTTTTTATATATATTCTTTTATAATTAAAGTTATAACTTAATATTAATTTTTTATTAAACTAATATTAAGTTTATTTTAAGACTTTATTCTTTATTTTTTATTAAATAAAGTATTTTTTATTAATTATTAAGTTAATAACTTAACTTTAAACTTTTATTAAATTATAATTAAATTAATAATAAATATATTATTTAATAAACTTATTTCTTTAAATATATAAATTTATTAAGTTATAATTAATTTAACTTTTTTTATTATATTTATAATATTATTTTTAATTTATAATTAATTTTTTTATTTTTTTATAATTTATTTATATTTATTATTAATAATATAAGTTAAATATTATAATTATTTTTTCTTTAATAAGTACTTTATTAAGTATTAGTAATTTATAAAATTAAATTAAATTCTAATATAACTTTTATATTTATAAAGATTTTAATATATTTTTAATTTTAATAAATTAAATAATTTTATATAAACTTTATAATAATAAATTTACTTTACTTTTATTATTATAAATAATAATATTTACTTTAATATTAATTAATAATAAAATATAAATATATATAATAATATAATTTTTTAACTTAGACTTTTTTTTCTTTTTTATATTTTTAATCTTTTATTTTTAAAATTTATTTTTATTTATACTTATTTACTTTATTATATTTATTATTAATATATTTTATAATATTTATTTTATAAATACTTTAATTAAATTTAAAGTAATTTTTATATTTTATAATTTTTTTTAATATACTTAGTTTTTTATTATATAAAAAATTATTAAAGTTAAGTTTATTTTTTAAGTTTATAAGATAACTTATATAATTAAAAAATACTTATACTTATATTAATCTTTTTTAATATTAAATCTACTAAGCCTTTACTTTCTTCTTTAAGTATAACTTTAAGCTTATTACCTTAAATTTAGATAATATTATTATTATTATTTATAGTTAATTAGTAAATTCCTTTAATTAGTTTAAAGAACTTAAGTATATTTAAACTCTTAACTTTATAAAAGGTACTAAAGTAAATTAATATATTTTTATTATTTTCTTAACTAACTAGTTTAATAGTTTATTATTTAAAAAAAGAGTTTATATTATTATAATATATTTTTTTAATTATATAAATAACTTTAAGTTAATTAACTTTTTTTTTATAACTTTTTTCTTTATTAATTTTTTTAACTATTATCTTTAATATTTATTAATAATATTATTATTAACTTATTAAAATAAAGAAAATTAATAATAAATTATTAATATATAATTAATTATAAAAGCTAAAGCTATTTTTACTTTAACTATATTTATTTTTACTTTAATAGTACTTATTTTTACTTTAATAATATTTATTTATATAGATTTTAATAATAATTTATAAAAAGAGTTTTATATTTAAAATACTCTTTTAAATATATATTATACTTTTATAAGTAATTTATTAGTTCTTATTTTTTTATATAAAAGTAAAAAATAATTCTAAAATATTATATATACTTTTTATTAATAATATAATATAATAAATAATAATATAATATTATAAATAATAATATAATTAAAGTAATTATAAAGTAAATTAATAACTTTATACTTAACTTTTTTATATTAAATTAAATTATCTTTAAGTTAGTTATTATTATTAAAATTAAATTATTTTTTATAATATTTTTTTATAAAAAAATAAATTATATCTTTTAATTTATTTTAATATTAATAAGAACTTTAATAATAAAAAAAGTAAATACTCTTTTAATAAATTCTTTAATATTATAAAGTACTTTTTAAATATAAATATTAAAATAACTTAAAATAATATAAATATAAAAATATTATTAAATATTTATATTTTAAAGGATTTATAACTTATAAATAATATTAATTTTTTTTATATATAATATTTAAGTTTATTTCTTTAAAATTATTATAAGTTACTTAAATAAAAAAGTCTTTTTAACTATTTTTTTAATATAAATTATTTTTTAATTATATTATTATTTTTTAATAATATATATATTATTATACTAATTAAAAGAGTTATTTATTTATATATACTTTTTTATTATTAGGTTTTTTATTTAAATTAATAATTTTATTTAAATTTATTATAAAATATAAACTAATTAAAATTAATTAAACTATATAATTATAAATATATATATATAATTTAAATATTAATATAAAAGTAATAAGGATTTTATATTTAATTTTAATTAATATTAAATATTAGTTAATATTATTTTAGACTTTATATAAAGTTTTTATTTTTATTATAATTATTATTAATACTTTTATAATTTTATAAGTTTTACTAAAAATATTAAAATAAGTACTCTTAACCTTTATAACCTAAGAATAATATATAACTATATTATACCTAAACTAGTAATAAAATTAAAAAAGAACCTATTTTATATTAAATAACACCTAAAACTACCTTATAATAATAATAGTTTAAAGCTATAATAGTAAGGGTAGTTATAATAACTAAATTATTATTAGAGAAGTGCCTTAATATACCTCCCTAATAAAAATATACTAAGACGCGCCTAATATAAAAGTAATTTAATAGTATATACTAACTAAAAGGGAATTAATTAATAAACTCCTTTTCTTAATTAAGGATTAATATAAAGATAAGATAAAGAAGATATAATAATAATACTTATAAATATAAGCCTATATAAAGGCTAAGGTAACTTTAACTAGTCCCTTAATTATATAAAAGATAATCTAGTCTATTATTAAAGAAATAGTTATATAAATACTTTAATAAAGTTAAAGAGAGTCCTAGACTTAGCCTACCTAGGTAAGATTATATACTAAGGTAGCTATAGCCTAGGGCTAGCTAGTACCTAAGGCTATACTAGTCTTAGCTAGATATAAGAGGGAGTTAATTATTAAAGTATAAGATTACCTATAAAAAGTAAAAGACTACTCCCTATAAGAGGTAGTAAGTATAGTTAATAGGGCTATATAGGCTAATACTATTATAGTATCCTAGCGCCTCCCCTTTAAAGATATAGTCCTATTCTTTTATTAAAATATAAAGGAATATATATAAAATAAATACTAGGTTAAGGCTACTTTTAGCCTAAAGGTATCCTTAGCCTATTAGACTTACTTAATAATTATTAAAGTAGTCTTATAAAGTAAAATCCCTTAAGATACTATTAATTTAATTATAATACTATTAGCCTTTAATAAGGTAAATATTACTATAGCTAAAGTATATTATCTTTATATTAAGACTAAAATAAAGGCCTCTTTAATTATTAGAACTTATAATATAAAAATAGTAAATTAATTATATAAGAGAGGAGTATTTTTTAACTTATAGGTCTTTTAGTATAAACCCTTCTTAGAGGTAGTATAGCCCTTATAGTATTTTTAATATTATTAGTATAGTTATATTAGAAGGTACTATTAGAATAAAAAGAGGTATAGCTAATATATATACTAGTCTTATAATATAGGTAAGATATACCTAATAAAAAAAGATTACTAAAGAGAATAATATCTTAACTATAAGGGAAAGTATTTAGCTTAGTCTTAGGACTACTTAGTTATATAATAGTATTAGGGGCGTGCCTAAGAGGTATACTTCTTTAGACTTACTAAGTTTAAGAGCTAAAAGACCCTAGATACTAGGGCCCTAAGGTCCCTAAGAGTATCCTCCCTACTAAAAAGGACTAGGAGTATATAGTAGTAAAGAGGATAACTAGCTAGGCCTAGCCTAGTACTAGCCTAGTACCTTTACTTAATTTAAATAAATATACTAAACTTTAATAGTACCTAAGTTATAATACTAGAACCCTTAACCTTAATAAGGATATTATAAAGACCTAAATATATACTTAGGCTAACCTAAAAGCTACTTATAGCTAATACTAACTTTATAAAAGGCTAAAAGATACCTCCCCTATTATTTATCTTAATAGCTAGTTAAATATTAACTATACTAAATATACCCTAAAATATAAAGATAATTAACCTAGCCTTATTTAGATAAATAGATAAGGATTTTTTTATAAAATACTTATAAAGATAATAATAATATTAGGCTAGCTATTTACTAGAAGAATAGTCTAGATATTATTACTATCTAGGAAGTCTTACCTAAAGGCCCCCCCCTTACCCCTATAATAGTATTATATTAGCGCCTTTAGAGAGGAGGGTAGATAATAACTTATATATATAAAAGAATTAATAAAATAAAATAAAAAGTAGTTATAAATAAAGATATATACTATATTTAGTTCTTAAAGAGGCCTTTTAGTATTATAAATATCTATATAAAACCTAAAATAGACCTAAAGCGCCTCCTTAATAGTATACCCTTAAGTATAGAGCTTTTATATATAATAATAAGAGACTTTAATCTTTATTACCTAGACTAGGATATATATAATTAGAAGTTAATATAAATAAATAAAATAATAAAGACTATAATATAGCTTAAGACTATCCTAGTAACTCCTTAAGGTATTATTATTTAGTTTTAATATAACTAATATATAAGTATATTAGACCTCTTATAGGCTAACCTAGCTCTAGGAGGGAGATATATAATCTTAAACTAAGATCTTATTAGATTTAATTATACCCCTTAGCTTCTTAAACTAACTATATATAACCCTAGAACTAGTATACTTATAAAGAAATAAGGTAAAATAAATAAGTTAATTATAAAAGTAGAGGCTATAACCTAACTTCCCTCTAGATTTACTCTCTAGTTAAGTAACCTATTTAAGGTAGAAGAGGTATATAGTTAGCTAGTAGAAATACTAGAAGAAATTACTAAGAGAGTAGTTTCTATTATAAGCCTAGTATAAGACTAATAGCTACCCTAGTAAACTAATAAAGTATAAGTAATAGTTATAGATATTAAGAGAAAGTAATAGTATATACTAAAGACTAGCTCTTAAGTTAACTAGAATATTATAAGAGAGGTAAGGATATATTAGGCCTAGACCTTAGCTAAGGTATAAAGGGTATTATAGAGAACTTACCTTAATACCTTATAAGGGACTTTAAAGTTATAGAAGTAGTATAGGTAGGTAAAGAGGTATACTACTAGATATATAGCTAATATAATCCTAGAGCTAGCTTAACTAAGATAAGACGTATTTACTAAGACTAGGGAGGAGAAGGTAAAGGTCTTAGTATAGAAGTTTTTCTTAAAGCTAGAAATAATAGACCCTATATTAATACCACCTTAAGACCTTATAGTACTATATATAGTACTAGATACCTCTTCCCTAGTAATATAAGATATATCTAAAATCCTATTACTAATTATAGAATAAGAGATAAAAATAATACTATAAAGCTATATAATATAAAATACCCTAGGCTTAGATAGGATTCTATATAGCTTTTTAAGAGTACTAGGCCCCTTACTCCTTAAGGTATTAATAATATTATATAATACCTCCCTAAAGATTAGCTATTTTTTATAATAATACTAAGTTAAGATTATAATAATACTCTAGAAGCTAAGAAAGATACTAAATAAATTATATATAACTAGTAGCTAAAGGCTAATTATACTTTTAAATATAATAAGTAAGCTATTTAAAAAGATACTAGCTACTTATATTATATTTATAGTAGAGGAATACTATTTCTTACCTAAAGGCTAGATAGGGAATTAAAGGTAAAGGTTAACTAAAATAGTAATTACCCTAATAGTTAAGTTAGTTAAAATAGTATAGGCTTATAATAGTATTATATTACTCTTATAGCTAAATATAACTAGTACCTTTAATAATATTAATTATAAACTTCTAATAAGAGAACTTAAATACTTAGGTTACCTAGATAAGATACTCTAACTATTATAGTCCTTCTTAAGTAAGAGAGTAAATAGGCTCTATATTAATAGTAGGCTAACTATAGAGTTATTATAAACGCTCCTATATAAGGCGGGTATATACTATAGCGGGGTTAGCTATAGGCAGAATATAAAGAAAGGAATATATAGTTATATAACTATATTAAGAGTAATTAATAGATTACCTATTAATTATTATAATTAGAGATTAATAAATAGTTAGATAATTAAGGTAATTAGTCTCTATAGTAGAGATATAGATAAATACTTAAGGAAGAGGTATCCCTATAATTAGGTAGTCTAAATCTCTACTAATTAATCTAAGTAATTTTAAGTAATTAGTTTTAAGAGTATTACTCTTAATAAGAACTTATAATAATTAATATTACTTACTACTACCTAATAGTATTTAACCTAACTTACTACCTAAGAAATAGACTAACTATAAATTAGGAATAAGTTATTATTATATTTTAATTAGTCCTATTTAGTAAGTTACCTATAAAACCTTAAGTAGTTAACCTTTTATAATATCTACTATAAGTAGAAATACTACTAACCCTATATAAATAGTATAGTAGATATATTAGTAGATTATAGCCTTAACTACCTAAGTATAGACACTTTAAGCTAATCTAGGAGGAGGAGCTATATATAGTATACTAAAGTTTCTAAAACCTAATATATTTAATAGAACTAAAGGAAATATCTAAACCTTCTTTATATAAGCTAAGGCTTATCTAAAGGTTAATACTACTATTAATAGAGAACTATCTAAGATTCTTTATATTAGAAACCTTCTTATAGGTAAAGCTATAGAATAGTAGGAGTTAACTCTTAGGGACTATCTTAATAATAAAGAACCTAAGGTAGAGACTACTTAAATTTTTAGTAACTATAATAACTTTAAGGAGCTACTTAAAACTATCTTTAAAGACCCTAATAAAATTTAAACTACTATATATAAACTTAAAGTATTTAAGTAGACTAGGTCTACTTAGTACTATATATAAAAGTTTAGATATATTATTACTCTTATTAATTAAGATAATAATAGCTAAATAGAACTTTTTTATAATAAACTTAAAGAAGATATAAAAGATAAAATTATAAAAGAAGATTAACCTAATAACTTTAATTATTTTATTAAGAAAGCTATTAAGATTAATAACTATCTCTATACTAGAAAACTTAAATATAATAATAAGGGAATAAGTTACTAAAATAACCCCTTATAATATAATTAGATAAATACTAGAAGATACTAAAATAAATCTATAATATATAGAACTTATTTAAGACTAATAGAACTTAATACTACTAGAAAAGAGAAAGGAAAGAAATACTATAACTATAAGAAAACTAGATACTTTATAAATAAGTACTAAGTACTAAAGAAATAGTAAAAGCTAGTTACTAAAGAGAAAGGAATTAGTATAGCTTACTATAAGGACTTACTTATTTAAAATATTAGTATAACTAATAGTAAAGAATACTTCTTAGATACTAACTAGTTTATAAATTATAATAAAGAACTTATATCTAATAAAGATTAGGACTTTAGGACTTAGCTAATACTAGAGAGAGAAGATATTATTATAATTATAGAATTAGATATAAGAGATAGATTTACTTATATACTAATAATATTATTATCTAATAGCTATATTATTAAAGGATAATCTTATTTTAAGAATAGTAAACTTAATATAATAACTATTTATAGGATAGATATTTTAAACCTTATAGTACTAATAGTACTACTAATAAACTAAGAAATATAGATTTATAAGACTAACCTAAAGCTCTTAGAACTTAGTATTACTAACTAAGATTATATAATACTCTTATAAACTTCTTACTCTTTTAATAAGTATAGATAATACTTATAAAAGAAACTAGAATATTAAGTATTTTTAAGTTTTAACTTATAAAATAAAATCTTTAATAAATATAAACTTTAATATTAAAAAATTAAAAAAAGAAAAGGGGATTTTATTATCCTTATAAAGAATTCTAAAGAAGATTACTATATTAAAAATAAGAATATATATATTATTTATACTATATTATTAAGATATATAAATAAAGAAAATAGTATACTTATAAGTAGTTTATTTAGCCTAAACTTAATTAATATAACTAGTAGATTAAGTAATTACTAAGAAAGCTCTAATATATTAATATAGAGTTAATAATAATAAAGAAAAGAGGAATAAAGGGAATAAAAGGAATAAGAAGAGAAATTAGGAAATAATAGCTATTATTACTAGTAAGACTAACTCTTTAATAAAGATCTAATAGGTCTCTATATACTATAAACGTTAATAGTAATAAATACCTTACCTTTAATATCCTTATTAAAGGAATAAAAGTTAGAGTAATACTTAATAGTAAAGTATTAGGAAATTATATCTTATTAAATCTTATTAATAGATTATAATTACCTTAAAAAAAGAAAGATAAGCCCTACTAACTTATAAATATAAAAAGAAATAATATTTAGTATAGCTAAGGTATAGTAGATTAGGAAACTATATAACTTCTTATCTTTATTTTTAGTATAAACTATATATTATCCTTAGATATTATAATAATCTTAAAATATAATATTATATTAAGGTTACCTTAGTTATAGGTAAGTAATCTTAAAGTTAACTAAAGAATAAGCTAACTTTAGTAAGATATACTAAGATATAATTATAATAGTAGGAGTAGCTAAAAGAAGAAGGTACCCTAATTAAATTAAAACTAATCTTAAAAAATATATATAATTACCTAAGAATTAAAAGCTAGTATAATAGAAATTCTTAAAAAATACTTAAAGTATAATAAGCTATTTAGTAAAGAGCTAGAAATAGGACTACTAGAGTATTTATATTAGGACTATAAGATTAAACTCTAGCCTAGTACTAAACTAATATTTAATAAGATTTATCCTTAGAACCCTAAGTAAGATAAGGCGCTTAAGGAGTATCTAGAGGAAATACTATAAAAGGGATATATATAACTATTAGAGTCCCTAGTAGGATACCTAATC
>JAAHCF010000614.1:0-22889 GCA_038367545.1 Beauveria asiatica | reverse complement strand
TTTTTTTTTTTTTTTTTTTTTTTTTTTTTTTTTTTTTTTTTGCCATTGTAGAAAAAGAAATTGCATCTTTCTGGCGCGGGAAGGGGTGGTGATACTTGAGAGATGTGCTAAAGTCGACACTGTTACAAAATTCGTGTAAAGCTGCGCGAATGGTGTTGTGAAACCTACAATATTTCAAGGCGTCGTTTTCGGTCACGCAAACGTCTTCTGATGACGCACAAGTCAGAATCTGATTTTAATCCTCTGTTTGAACTCTTCGCCAGGTCGGAACGGCTAGAGAGCTTCGAGAAGCGATTCAGGGTTAGCAGAACTGTGTCTCTTCTTCTCGTCAGAGCTAAGGGTCCTGAACGCTGGGATGTAAAATATAACCTCCTTGCTTGGCCAGAGGCCCGGTCACGAGCAAAGAAGGGACACTCCCCGTAGCCTCTGCACTACCTATTTACGCATAATTTTTGCAATTTTTCGGTTCCACATGTTGAAGTGGCATTATTTGATCGTAAACACAGCGGCACCATTAAAACGATAACCATGTGAGTAATAGGAATGCCATCTAGTTAGCGTTGTGGTAGGTTCTTGAGTCGCCCTGGCTAGAACCGATTCATGCGCTCAAAATCGTGGCTTTATTATGGAAAACAGTTTATCCTACCCTAGTCAATAATTCAAATCAGCAAATTGGCTTCTATCAGCTATTTACGGAGCGGCTCTGGTAGGGCTGCGGTAGCCTGGCAGGGGGCCTAGTTGGCGAATACCATGTGTGTTGGTTAATTGTGCCACGAGAAGCGAGTTAATAAGTAGTGTTCGTTGGATATCTACTTGGAAAACTCATGATCAGAATATCAGAGTATAAATCACGTGTAAGAATTCGGGCGAGGCATCTTTACATGCTCGGTAGGCCTTGCATCTTGGTCCTTGGCCGGCCGTATAGCATCTAACTCTTCCTTTTCTTGCCAAAGTATCTCGGATCCGTGAACAACCGAGGACATATCTGTTGAGCGACACGTCTATCATCGTCGATGGGCGTGGCAAGCACCAGCGCCAAGAAGACAAAAGCCAATCGGTGTCCAGAGCATATCGACGCTCCAGTGTTGCAGTCGACTCCTGCTCAACATTGTCCCGTATTCTCAGTGCCCCCGCCTCCTGGATATTTCGACAATGGCAAGGTGTGCTGCAGTAGCAGCAGCAAACCTTCCTACACCTTGTCAACCAGACAGATTCAACTTGATGTATATTACAGTACACATTTTATGGACATAGTCTTGTGCTCTAAATTGTGTCTATTTTTACACCTGTCTCTAGCTTCTCTCCAGTCACAACATCTATGCCATCTTGATGCTCCAATCGCTGATAATCTTGGCCCCAACGCGGCCCACGACCGCGTACGCAGCCCGGCCCTTGGCGGCCTCGTGGTAGTCTACCGGCACCGTCCAAGTCTTGCCGTCCGATTCAATCTCGACCTCCTTCCTGTTCCACGCGTCCGTCGCACCCACAATAATAATCTTGTCGATGTGCACCCGGTTCTGCGCCTTGAGCCAAGCACCCGCCTTGACAGACTTGGCGCTTCGGCCCTCTGCATCGACCGACCTCATGCCACCCTTGTCGAGGCTGAATTTGCGGTAAATGTACTGGCCCTTCTCGTGTTCGAATGTGTCCCCGTCGTCGGCATACAGCTCGCCCGCGGCCGCGCCATCCTTGGATACAGACACGACGAGCGTGTAGTCGTCGTACTTCATCGCCAGGGCAGATCGTCGAGGAATGTCGCGACGGGCAAACACGTGGCCACCACGCATCAGCATCGGGATCTGGTCAATAGCAGCGGCGATCGTGACACGCTTGGCCTTTTGCGTGTTGACCACATCGTAGGTGGTGTAGTCATAGTATACTTCTTCATCCGGAATCCAAATATCCGTCGAAAACTTGTTTTCCTCGACAATGGGCTTTACGAGGATACCCGTCGAGCCAACAAATAGCTGATCGTCAATAGCAAAGCCTGCCTCCTCTGAAGGGTGAGTCCAGTACATGGGGCGGACAATGGGGCTTCCATCGCGGTTGGCCCGGAAGAAGGCAGTGTACCAAGAGGGAAGAAGGGCATATCGCAGTCTCAAGGCCTGCGTTAGAATACCGGTGTAAGGCTCTCCGAGAAGGTACGGCTCGCGGCGACGAGAGTCAATGTGGGCGTGTCCGCGGTAGAAAGGGTAAAAGGCACCAGCCTGGTACCAGCGTGCCATGAGATCCTTGGAAGGGTTGCCAAAGAAGCCACCGACGTCAGCGCCAGCAAAGGGGAATCCCGAGATGCCCTGGTTCAAAACCATGGGAATCGAAGCAGCGAGATGCTCCCATGTAGCTTGGTTATCACCAGTCCACATAGCTCCAAGACGCTGCGAACCGGAGTAGAATGAACGAGTCAGTACAAACGGCCGGCGCAACTCGCCTTTCTTTCTCGTCTTCAGAGCCTCGAATGTCGCGTTGTGGAAGGTGAGTCCGTTAATATTATGAATGTCACGGTGCTCCCACTGACCAAAGTGAATGTTGTCCTTGGGCATGGTTGTTTCGGGGCCGTTGAAAACAGACGGCTCGTTCATGTCGTTCCAAATGAAAGTGTTCTCTGCGGTTCCTGCAAAGTTATCATACTTGTACAACTTCTTCCACCACTCAATAGCTTTGGGGTTGAAGCAGTCGATCCAGTTGGATGAGCCAGGCCAGCACCATCCCTCGTAGGCCTTGCCTTCCTTGTCATAGACAGCCAAATCCTGTGAGCTGAGTTCATCGTAGATGGAGTAGCCCTCCAGCTTCTTGATATGCGGATCGATGATGATCACAAGCTGTCTAGAGTGATCGTCCAGTTGCTTGCCCATGCCCGTGGGGTCAGCGAACGAATGGGGGTCCCAGGTAAAGTATTTTCTATCATCGAGATACTCAATATCCAGCCAGATGACGTCGTAGGGGATCTTGTGCTTGTCCATCTTGCGGTCAACGTCCTTGACATCGTCGTCGGAGATGTAGTTCCATCGACACTGGTGGTAGCCAATGGCGAACTCTTGAGGCATAGCAGAATAGCCAGTCAGTTCGCCGTAGGTTCGGGTCACATCCTGGGGAGTCGGGCCAAGGAACACAAAAACATCAATCAGCCCACTTTCGGAGATCCAATGCGTCTCGGTGTTGGTTGTGCCAGTCTTTCCAAGCGTCAAAGGATTGGTGGCGGCCTTGGACTTGACAATGTCAACCCAGGTCTCAGCAGCATTAAGCCAAAAGACACCGACAGTAGAGTCCTTCTTGTGGGCTTGCATAAACGGAATGGACCCGTACAAGGTCATTGGGCTGTCCAAAATATATTCGAACACGTCCGAGTTGTACATTCGGTAGGGTTCGTTGTGGTTGCCGCTCCCACCGCGCGTCTGCTTCAATGACAATGAGCCAGTGTGCTCGGGAATACCAAAGACGTGCTCGTATCCGAGAAACGAAATATCGAGGGCAATACTTTCGGGACCCCGGGGTTTGGAGTCTGTGTTGCCTCCGAAGGTCTCGTCCCACCAAGTCGATTCGTCTTCGCCATCCTTTTCTTCTTGGCCCTCTTCCCTTTCGATCTTGGGACGCCAGTGCTCCACGTTGAGTAGTCCACGGTCATTGAATCGGACGTGGGATACGCCGTCACGTCGGAAGTCGATCTCGAGAGGCGAGTACTTGATGGCAGCTTCCAGTTTGCCCTCCTTGCCGTACTGGACGTTTGTTTGGGTATCGTCTTGGTGCGACACTTTGGCATCCTTGTCGAGAGCTAGGCCCCCAACAAGAACCCACTTTTCAGCTTCATTGTATCTCTCCTTTCTGACTTTACTATCGTGGCGCAGCTCAATGTCCTGCTTCTGTCGTCGTTCTTCGTCGACCGTTACGCGGGCATTTCCAGACTTTAGAAATGAGACTGTAATCGGGAGATTGACGGTGTCGCCATTGGCATTGATGGTCTTTTGAATGACAGCATGGAGCTGGCCATCCTTGAATGATACGGAAGAAGGCTGGACTGTGTACGGCGACTGCCATCGTGAACCTTCAGAAGTGGCTTTGTCGGCATAGGCTCGGTTACGCTTGCAGAAGCCCGATTGGTCGCATTTCTTGAAGTCGTGTTCCTTGACAGATGCTAATTTGTTTGTGAATCAAAATGTGATGTATGGATACAAGCCAAACAACGTACCTCCAGGCATCACAAGGCACATTAGAATGCCAAAGGCAATGAGCAGTGCAGTCCATTGCGAGCGCAGCGCCATTGTGACGAGCTCGCGTCAGCGTGCGGCAGGCTCTAGAGGTCGGTAGAATAAATTGAAATTAGGAATGAAGCATCTGCAGAAATTTCACAGCTCTGCAGTCTTGCCAGCCTGAATTGAATCGATGGCGACAACGAGGATGAGAGATCTAGACTTCAGTAATGGACCCCTCGAACTGTGGCAAGCTGTCCCCTGGGAGAGTGATCCCCATTTAGGACTAGCGCACTTAGGAGACAGAGTGAAAAGAGGAAGAAAGTTGGAATACTGATTGAAAATAAATAAAAAGGTGATAGGAGAATATGAAATCAAAGGAAACGAATTAGTATACCAGTAAAATTATTTCCAATTTTGAAATCTTTTGCGAGGCCAGCCATGTCCATGCTCGTAAACAGGGCCCTTTGTTTCGGCCACCACTTGAATGCGGCTTGTCAAGGGGTCGCTGGAATGCCATATTCATAGTTAGGGGAAAATCAAATTCTTTCGTTGTCTCTTCTTAATTCTCTTCTTTGTTATAACGTTCCTTTGTTGCCATACTATTTCAGTTCTCGACCTTATTCAGCATGGCGCAAACATATTTTCTACCCAGCATACAGGCTCGCTGTTACTTTTTCTCAAGCGCCTTTGCGCCAGCCATAATTTTCTCTGTCATCAAAAGGAACAGAGAAGCAATCGGTTCAGTCAAAAACATTGTTGCAACTATTATGGCCAAGGTAAGTCCTACCCATTACCATTATCCTGAAGCACATTCTTGTTAATTGTGATAGGCAAAGATACCAAGAAAACACCCCAAATGTTGAACGCAATCATGTTGGTAAACAGCATTCGCTACAGTCTGGTAGCGCTTCCAGAGAACAAGGCTTTGCTTGACGACCACAACGGTGCTGTATGCCGTAACGGTGTTGAAGGTAAAGAGCTGCGACTAGAGTGAGAAGCACACGTAGGCAAAGATGACAATGTCGAAATTACCAGCATGAGCTTGGGCAGACGGGGTTCGATGTGATACTTGACATTCTTTTCCGGCACTTCTTCATCCCTCTGAACGAACTTGGGTGCAGCCTAACATGACGTTGAGCGTGCTCACGATGAACTCACAAGTACAGCATTGCTATTGGCCAGCTGCCCGAGCACCTTTAGCCTTGTCCATTATCAATTCTTTCCCGTTATATCCATAGTATCTAGAATTGGTCTCCTGTCCGGAACTCGGCACAAGCAAGGGGGCTGATTATAGGCCCAACTGTCGCGGAGCGGTCAGGTCATGCCTGATCTAGATGATAGCTTGCGCCAAAATCGCTAGTTTCATGCGACAGCAAACATCGCGGGGAGACTCTGGGGACTGTTGTCCAATTCTCTAGAGTTCAAATAGGCAGGTATGCGCTCCGAAATTGTACCTTTGCTGCGCGGAGAACGGCGTGTACATGCAATAAGAAAATGTTTCCTCTTATTGCGCACCTTGACGACTAGTCCGGCCCAGCTTTCCCCAAATCACTGTTTCCCCAAACGGTGTTTATCTCTTGTCGCTGGTCACTGGTATCTATGGCTTGGGTGCACGATTGGCTCTTTTTTGGCGTCGCATGGTGTCATTTCGTCGCCGCTGCCACTGATGCGCCGGCTATTCGTGGCTGCGATGGAGAGAGTAACTTCGGGCCACCATTCAACGCAACTGGCACTGTCTCTTTCGTAACAGAGAGCTTCACTCACAACATTGGCAAAGCATGGTATCTGTCAGTCGGTCTGAAGGATAGGCGTGACAAAAACGTCGCCTAACCGGGTGTGCAGACAGTGACCGGTTATGTTAGTCCGCCCGACGGCTATGTCAGCAGTGCCAAGACCAACACAACTCAAATGTGTGTGTACCACTTAGGACAACGAAACTCGACAGCCTCACTAGATGGCTCATGCCAGGGGGTCATTGACGACGCATGCGCCAACTTAATTCACAGTTTCCAGGAGTCGCCATCCTTCTCGAAAGGGAAATGTCCAGAGTTGCCCGCCGATGATGTTTGTGGAAGCAAAATCTTCCAATTAGGTAAGTTGTCTTTGTCAGGTCACTACAGGAAAAGAAAAAATCGTGCTTATTTTGAACCAATTTTAACCACGCCAATTATGACAATACGCAGTAATTGCTCAACCAGCATGCAGTCTGCATTGGCTGGGCTACCCAACGCGTACAACACCCAACCAATCTTTGACTTGTCGTTACCCTACGGAGACAGCAATGTCGACGCTTTTACTGCATTTGACTCGCACGTACGTCAGTCGAATCTCGTGCTGCTCATTTTTGGCGCCAAGCAAGACCAAGATCAGGGCAAGATTGTCATGTATGATAGCAAGTTGCTGTGTGTAGCGCCTGTCAATGCGATGGACGGAAGCCATGTTCCCAAGTCTTCGGCCGTTGAAACACCAGTACCAATGGAGTTTCTTCTATTAACCGCTGCCATGACCCTTTGGGAGACTTTTTCTTTGCTGATACATGACTGCGCTGTGGCGTATGGCAGGTCAACACAGAGATTATGTTCCAATTGTGTTATTGGACCGCCATGTTGATTCAAAATTACATTCATTTCTTTCGAAATACTGATGTTAAAGTCATGATATATCTCGATATATCTTCTTTTGCGCCGCTTTGAGCTTGTTGTTATCAATCCTCCGGTCTGGTACCAGACTGCCAGGTGCATAACGGCCGGCTCACTATTGGGACTGCTAGGTCAGACATAGAAATCAGAGGAATGCAGTTGCTTAATTGAGGTTCTACATAGGAGGGCTCCGAAAGTCTCGAAGACTGGTCTCATTCATCCCATTGTTGGCATTGTAGCTCTCCACCACTGACCAGAAATGCACATTATCCGCTGCCGCGACAGCCAGCCTCTCCTTCTCCAGTGCTTCAATGACGCTGCATACACCAAGGCTCATGCCTTGGCGGTAAGAAGAAAAGTCGCCATTGGTGGTCTCCATCCAGCCCATGTTCATCACGGTCGTAGGCACGTGCACGATGCCGTTCAGCGCCAAGCGTTTCTTGATCCCCAAAAAATGACGCTTCCATCAGCACTGACGCGAGAGCTGTACGCAGAAGCGGCCGTTTCCATGAAGGCTTTCGCGTTTGTGGCCAGGTGAGCTCTGAATGCGGCAGAGTTTTCAGTCATGAAGAGGAGTAGCTTGTCGCTCAGGTCGTGTCCGGCGGGCTCACGAACGACCTAGTCGATGCCTGTTGATGGGATGGCAATCAAAGGAATCGATTCTGTGAGCTGTGAAAGTCACTTTAACAGTAGTACACGTATTCAACAGCCTATTGCCAATTAAATAGCCATCGTTTTGGAGAGTCTTTGAGGTGTTTCCAGGATTACCAGCCATGGTTCTAAGGGTGACTTCATTACCTCGCGCAACGGCATGGCCAGCTCCAGTTATTCCAACATTCGACATTTTTATGACTTTCCTTTCACTAGGCTAATTGCTGAAAGATATTGGGTCGAAATGGTAAACGACCAAATATAGCTTGCCAGAAGCGAATGGTTGTCCAAGGTTGTATGTAGGCCGTCTCGCGCGGTACGCAACCTTATATGTCTCACGAATGCTACTTCCGATTCAACATTTCTATTAAAAAACGGTTTTTGCTTTCACCGCTTCCGCCTCTAGATTCGCAAATGAGGTGATCACTGTGTCTCATTGGTACGAGGTTGAAGATCGGAAGCCAAGACTTCGACAGGCATGACACATGGGATTGCCGATGCAGGTTCTCCATCCAGGCGACCTCGCCACTATGATAGCGCGTAAATGTGACACATTACTACTGAGATCAAGTTTATTGGTCATACACACAACTTTGTGTTGCATCTGTGGCAATTCAGGAGACTCACATAGAGCGCGACCCACGACAGGACTGATGAGCACACGGCCACCATTGGGACAAGCCCGCAATGTAAGAGGGTACCGGGAGACTTTCGAGAACACAAGAAATCATTTAACTTCCGAAGTTCTGTGTCAAGAAAAACCGCTCCCACAGAAGTCTTGGGATCCTCAGTAAAGGGAGATCGCATTGGGAAAGCAGACTTGGTACTCAGTATGCCTCGCCCACTACGTCGGTCAGCTAAGTACAATTTCTTAACTGTTTGTTGAGTCATAGATATATGGAATATAAATGAGCTATCTATAGAAGCAGAGAATCGTTGCGTTTTGTCGTCAAATGAGCCATCCTACTACCTTGTTACCACAAGCCTATGGCAGCGACAATTGGTCAGACGGGACTCTTGTATTCCATTTGGTCAGCCTGCAGAAGGTCTCGAAGGTGCCCTTGAACGAAAAATCCAGAAAATCATCTCCAATGCATTACGCACCGGAAGCGGTCGTGTCACAACGTCGTAGACACTCGGTTGAGGACGGGCTCGCAGGTAAGACTGCCGTTTTACTAGTAAATCACCAATACATGAAATCAGGAGCGAAACAAAAACTTCTATTATTGATATAAATAGCCTCTACACAATGTAAATATTGTTACTGATATACATTCAGATGTAAAATCTGCGCGAACGCAGAGACCAGTTACAGAAGAAGGGCCATGGCAATGAAGGCGGCAATGGAAGACCCAACGCGACCAGCACCGGCAGTAACCGGGCTGCTGGGGGCGGGATTCGAAGGGCCGCTGGGAACAGCGCCCGACGGGTTGGCACCGGGGTTACCGGGCTTGGAAGGACCACCGGGGACAGCGCCCGACGGGTTTGCGCCAGGAGCACTGGGCTTCGAGGGGCCGGTAGGGACAGCGCCCGTGGGGTGCGCACCACCAGGGTTACCAGACTTGGAGGGACCGGTAGGAACAGCACCGGAGGGGTTGCCACCAGGGTTGCCGCCGGGAACAGAGCCGCTGGGGTTGGCACCCGGGTGGCCAGGCTTGGAAGGACCGCTGGGCACAGGGCCGCTCGGGTTGGCACCAGGGCCGCTCGGCTGGGCAGGGCCGGTAGGGACGGCGCCCGAAGGGTTGGAGGCAGGACCGCTGGAGTTGGGGTTGCTGCTAGGAACAGAGTCGCTGGGCTTGCCAGAGATGGTGGTGAAGGTAGTAGCGCCACCGGGGGCAATGGGAGTGCCGGTAGCCGGGCCGGTAGGAACAGCAGTAGAAGCGCTTTCGGCAGGGCAAATGACAGTGGTGACGGGGACAACAGTGTGGGTGGTAACGGTAGACGAGGCAGGGCAGTTGGTCACTGTAGGAGCGCAGTGAGTGACGGTGATGAGAGAGGTGGTGAAAACAGTCGAGGTAATCAAGGTAACAGAGTCGGAGCCGGTGGTCTCAGGGGCAGCGGTAGCGGAGCCAGTGGTAGCAGGAACAGTGGTAGAGCTTCCGGAACCAGTGGGCTCAGCAGGTGAAGAGCCGACGGGGCCGGTGGTAGACGGGCCGGCAGAGCCAGTGGAGGGAGCAGCCGAAGCCGTGCTGGTAGAGCTGACGCCAGTGGAGGGAGCAGACGAAGCGGTGCTGGTAGGGCTGACGCCAGTGGAAGAGGGAGTGGCGGCAGCACTGTTGCACTTGGCCGTACCAAGAACGGCGATGCAGACATCGACAGGGATATTAACGAGGCCACCAGCACTGGGCGTCTTCTGGTTGCACTCGACATCGCCGAGAACCGCAGCGCAGATGTTAACAGGAACGGAGATGAGACTACCAGAACCAGGCTGAGCGGTCTGCTTGCACTGAGCATCACCAAGAACGGCTATGCAGGCATTAACAGGGACATTGACGAGGCCACCAGCACTGGGCGTCTTCTGGTCGCACTCAGCCTTGCCGAGAACAGCAGCGCAGATATCAACAGGAACGGAGATGACATCACCACCAGAACCAGGCTGAGCGGCCTGCTTACATTTGACCGTACCAAGAACGGCGATGCAGGTGTTGACGGGAACAGAGACGAGGCCACCAGCACTGGCAGTCTGCTGGTCGCACGTAGCCTTGCCGAGAACAGCAACGCAGATATCAACAGGAACGGAGATGACACCACCACCAGAACCAGTATTAGCGGTCTGCTTGCACTTGGCCTCACCAAGAGCAGCAACGCAAGCGTTGACGGGAACAGAGACGAGGCCACCAGCACTGGCAGTCTGCTGGTCGCACTGAGCCTCGCCAATAACAGCAGCGCACAGGTTGACAGGGATGCTGACGAGACTGCCACCCTTGTCAGCACCAGAGGATTGCTTGCACTTGGCTTCACCGAGAGCAGCGACACAGGCGTTGACAGGAACGGAGATAAGACCGTCAGAGCTAGACGTCTGATTGCACTGAGCCTCGCCAATAACAGCAGCGCACAGGTTGACAGGGATGCTGACGAGACTGCCACCCTTGTCAGCACCAGAGGAGGCCTGGTCGCACTTGACCTTGCCGATAGCAGCGACGCAGGCGTCGACGGGAACGGAGACAAGGCCGCCGGAGGAAGTCTGTTGTTTGCACTTAGCATCGCCGAGCACACTAGCACAGAGGTCGATGGGAATGTTGATGAGGGTGTTAGAGTCGCCCTTGCCATGGGAGAGCTGGTCGCACTTGGCTTCACCGAGAGCAGCGACACAGGCGTTGACAGGAACGGAGACGAGGCCGCCGGAAGGAGTCTTTTGGTCGCACTGAGCTTGACCAAGAATACCAGCGCATACGTTTATGGGCACGTTGATGAGGGTGTTAGAGTCGCCCTTGCCATCGGAGCTGGTCTTCTGATTGCACTGGGCGTGACCAAGAACGGCAACGCAAGCATCAACGGGAACAGAGACGAGGCCGCCGGAGGAAGCCTTTTGCTTGCACTCAGCCTCGCCGAGCACACCGGCACAGAGGTTGATGGGAATGTTGACGAGGGTGTTAGAGTCGCCCTTGCCATCGGAGCTGGTCTTCTGATTGCACTTGGCCTCACCAAGAGCGGCAATGCAGGCGTCGACAGGAATGGAGACGATGCCGTCGGAGGAAGCCTTTTGCTTACACTCAGCATCGCCGAGCACACCGGCACAGACGTTTATAGGCACGTTGATGAGGGTTTTAGAGTCGCCCTTGCCATCGGAGGCAGCCTGCTGATTGCAGGTGGCCGAGCCCAATGCACCGATACATAGATCAAGGGGGACACTGATGAGGCCATCGGAGCTGGAGCTGGCCTTCTGCTTGCACTCAGCATCGCCGAGGACTCCGAGGCAGAGGTTGATCGGGATGCTAACCAGCCCGGCGGCCTGGTTGTGTGTTAGTGCATGAGGGCAGGTGTGGTGCACATCAGATGGGCGTTATCAGACTTACAGCAGCGCGTCCAATGACGGCAGCGCCAAGGGTGGCGCGAGCAGCAGTGAGCTTCATAATTATAATGTGCGTGCGTCGTAAACGAGTGACTAAAGGACGATCAAACCAAGGGAGTGAGGTAGTAACGAGTGGTGGTGGCAACTAAAGTCGCAGAAGAAGGAAAAAATCAAAGACAACGAGATAGACGGCTGCACTGCTGATGAAACAGAGGCTCTAGTGAGGTGAGAGGATTTCGGTTCCTTTTAAGATGCGGCCGGAACCTCATAGCCTCGCGAGCTTGCCAGAGCCTCCTCGGACAGAGCATGCCCCTTTCCGTTGCCGAGGACGATTTTTGCCATCACATATCAAACGCCACAACTGATGTAAATTAACAGACTGCAGTTTACATATTGCATTGAAACATGGCTCTGTTTGTTCTGGGCAATCAGTCCGTGCGCAACTAAGAAGCACTGAGCAGCCTTGCCTTGGTATTAGAATCACTTGTCACCTGTCAGGCTGCCAAGGTGTGGTTCCAGGCTCATCACACCGGTACCTTAACCGGTTAAACCGGGCACCGTTAGTGCCGGGCCGGGGGCTATTTTGAGTGACGCTTACCATGTTCCAATGCTCAGGGTCCAATCGCTCTTGTTCATTTCACCTTTTTGTTCCTTTTTCCGACGGAAGGTTTTTCTTTTGTCTCTCATTGTGTCTCACTTTCTCCCTCTTGGGCTCCTATTCTGTGGGTAGTGTCGCCTCTTTTCTCCCCATTTTCGATACGGTGTGCATTTCTTTTCATTCCCTGCCTTGTATTCTTGCTTTGTTTTTTATATTCGTATAAGCTCATATCATGTCCCTGTCAATAGTCTGGCAATAGTTCAGCTTGTGATCGGCGCGGACCTAGCGGGGACGGGAGTTGCAAATCACCCCTTTCGAAATACGGGTACCTGCCGGGGAAAGACTCCGCGACTACTGTCACCCCGTTGGCTATAAGAGGGCCTAGACCCATTGACTTGTATCGCCTTCCCCGTGGGCCGTCATGTTCGGATGGACAGGCAAACAAGGGAGGCTGGGCCAGGGCACTATCGCGGGGCGGCGCCATCGCGAGAAGCCATCGGAACTTTCTGGGTATGTGCTACGTGAAAGACTATCGCGAGTGATCATCGCAGTGGCGCAATGAATCTATTTATCGAGTTGGCCTCATATGTAGTCGAGTACAAGGATTCGTGCGTGCTCATTTTACATGCAGATGCGCTGAACCAGGCACCTGTGATGTTATTTTGTGGCGTAGCGTCCCGTTAATAAAAATAAGAGCCATCTGTCGAATATAATAATAAGGCCTGATATTTCACCAAGTAATTGGTGGTTCCACCTTTTGCTGCGTGAGACCATCGAGTCCATGCGCTGTGCTGGTGATGGACGCCTGAGATTGCAGGCAGAAACAGTAATTGCCGCTACATCCCCGTTAGACTCAACTAACCGATACAAGGGAGCCTCGTTGTAACGCTTACATCGGCTACAGCACTGGGGCCCAAAGCTCCGCCGTAGCTTCTGGTCTGTGCACTGTGTGAGATCTGCCGCTCCAAGCTCGTGGCAGCAGACTGTGTACTGTTGACAGATGGCCAAGATCAGCATGCGAACGACGCGATGATATACTGATACGCGAGTGTATGTACGTTTACCATAATTGCTATGGATTCTGTCTGTCTGCTCACACTCTCCATTGACGAGCACCTACAACGTAGTGTAGTCTCCAGTACTGTAACAACAAATTCAAAGCCCGTCGGCTGTCTACAAACGCGTACCTACCCAGGTTTCTCTGCATCATACGGATGTACAGTGTAAATTCACAATGGCAGACGACGAGCACCCCGCTCCCAACACCAGCAGCACCAAACAGGTCGGCCTGAGCCGCCCACTATGGCAGCCTCTCACCGTAACCCTGCCCCCACCAATTTTTCTGCTACCTTTTCTACTACTTGGATTTGGTTTTCTCCTCTTTCCGATTCAAAACAAGAAGTCTGAATCTAGGATCTCTCCAATCATTTCGGAATCTCAACCACCCTCTTTACAATCCTCTTTCTCCCAGGCGTCACCCAATTCCTCAGCCAAAATGTCTACTGAGCAGACGTGAGCGACGACCCCGCCATCACCCCTCCATCCCACCGCCACTAAATTTTTAACACCGCAATAGCTTCATTGCTATCAAGCCCGATGGCGTCCAGGTATGTACTGACTGCTTCGTCCCATCGCAATGCTTACTTGCAGCATATCTAACAAGAGAGATAGCGCGGCCTTGTCGGCCCCATCGTCTCCCGCTTCGAGAACCGCGGGTAGGTGTCCTACCCCGCGATGCAAATATCACAAACACTAACCACCCGCATAGCTTCAAGCTTGTTGCCATCAAGCTGGTCTCCCCCTCCAAGGAGCACCTTGAGACTCACTGTAAGCGCCCCCAGGCAAGAACACTAGATCGCAATGCTAACGTGGCCATAGACGCCGACCTCAAGGAGAAGGCTTTCTTCCCCGGCCTGATCCAGTGTATGACCGACAGATACTGTAACACCAAACTTCCACTAACAGAATTCTAGATATGAGCTCTGGTCCTATCTGCGCCATGGTTTGGGAGGGCCGTGATGCCGTCAAGACTGGCCGTGGTAAGTACCACTGATCGGCTGCCCTGGGCCACGACTAACGTTTGTCAGCCATCCTCGGTGCCACCAACCCCCTTGCCTCCGCCCCTGGCACCATCCGTGGTGACTTCGCCATTGACGTCGGCCGCAACGTCTGCCACGGCTCCGACTCTGTCGAGAACGCTCAGAAGGAGATTGCGCTCTGGTTCAAGAAGGAGGATCTCATCAACTGGAAGTCCGCCCAGTTTGACTGGATCTACGAGAAGGCTTAAGCTCGTCCATCTGTCAAGCTTCGAGTAGTGTGCCGATGCATATCGAGTATATCCAAATCATTGCCAAGTACAACATGATAGACAAATAAAAAAGGAGCTGCCTTGAGACAAATATCGTGATGTCACTATCTTCGTAATGCAGCCTTGCGCAGACTGACGAGAACATTGGCGAACCAGGGGGTGGCCGATACACTACCAATGATTCTCAAAGGCAGAAGTACCTTTGTGACCGCGTAGGCCAGAGAAACCTCCACTAAAATCTGGTACTTGGGATCACCAGTTTGCCATTTGCTCACAGCATCCTGCGTTTGCCCTGCATTCTCTTGCACCGAATCCCCATCCTCACCGATAGCACCTTCTTCGAATCCGAACCAGCCTTTGCGACGAAAATATCCTTCAAAACGCGACACACCGGCCTCGACGTAGCCCCCAAAATGATCCGTCACGTACGTCAGCGGCACGTACGTCGTGTAATGGAACAAGGCAAACAGTGCAATTAGAGGTACAATGGCCGTCAGCTCATGCAGGATCAGAAACGAAACGACATGGGACAAGGGCGCATTGCGCAGACCCTGCGTGTATTTTTGCAGTCGACGTGGCAGCTTCGAGGTGATGCGGTCGATCTTGGACGCGCCGGATGCCTCGGTAGATCGGCAGCGTCCTGGCGTCAGCTTCGCTTGTCTGGAGAGCGCCGGCCGCCGCAGAATGTTTTGTCGATGCGAAAGAAATTGGCGGCGAAACATTTTGATGGCGGGTCGAGGTACTCCCCGGTTACGGTCGGGATGATGGAGGAGGATATTTCGGCTGAAGCTAACGCGCGCGTGCGTTGTAAATACCCTGCAGGTACACCACTAGATTAATGGAAGCCAGCAGTGCAAGCATGTCAGTCGAATAGAGTCAAATGGAGCTCAGCTATTCATCTGTGGACTCTCTCCTGCAGTTCTGCCATTTTTTTGTGCTTAACAGTCAACGAGCGGTAGTCAATCGGCTTCGGGACGCTTTAATGGCTTTTAACATCACGAACCACTTCGGAAGCACATTTTTAGCTCAGGGCAGGTCTCAACGAGTCCCAGTACGCGCGAACTTACTTCAAACACCACCGTTCCTGCGGGTTGACGAGAAACCCCCACAAGTTAATTTTAAATACCGTGAGACCGTTAAGACTTATCGAAGTGTTCTGCACCCTGACTGGCTGGTAATGTTTGACGGCCGGCAACCAAGCGAGCTTGGCGGACGTTGCCAGCTGGCAGCGTTGTCTACCAGCTGGCAGTCCTCAACATGATTTGGGAGCAGTTTAAAACATCCGTCTCCTCATCAGAGTAATCCTCCTTCATCTTTCCACCATCAAAGTTTGCCTTTTTCTCAGCCTCAACCCGCTCATCTCCCACATACGCTACTATAATCAAGTCAACATTCAGGGGCATCCAAGACACTTGCACAACGGTAAATCAACCTCACGATTTATAAAAGCATGTGACTGACGTGCCGTTTGCAGAAACATCATGCTCAAGCTTGCCACCGCAACTGCCATTGTCAATGGCCTCGCGTCCCTGAGCAACGCTCAGAAGACCGACAACGAGACCCTGGTCCTTTGCGATTGTGGCATTGGTGACAACAAAGACCAGCCATCATGGTCGACTTCTCGCCAGATGAACTGGTACAAGTCTATTCAGTGGCCAGAATCAGTCAACAAGTATCCGGGGGCACCTGAGATGGCCGTCGAGGTTCCTTTTGGCAATGGCGTTTATCCGTGGAACCCATCTGGAGCTACCGAGACAATGCCCAATGGCGACATCTGGAGTGTCTATGTCGAGGAACAGACTCCCGAGGGGTTCAAGGCCGGTAATGCTGTTCAAAAGGATGGTGAGACACTGAATTGCTGGTCTTACCACGGAAGACCCATCAGTGCAGCCATCAACAAAACTGCCAACCACGATGCCATCTGCTGGTCCGCCTTTGTTTGCAACAGTAACAACTCCCCGCCCGACCGTCCCTCTGATATGACTCCCACTACAACTAGCCCTTCCACCACTGCCCCAAGCACATCCGACTTTACCCAACAGCCCACCCCCACCGAATCCTCCTCTAGCAAGGTACTCAGCGTTGATGCTGCTCTGAGCCCACGATTCATCAACTGGCCCAACAACTGGGATGCTTTTATCAACAATTTTGTCTGGGATCAAATTACCGGAAACTGTGTCGGAAGTCCTTTCCGGGGTGATGGTTGGACCATGACCTTTGAGTGCTCTGGCATCCAGATCGATTCAGACACACACATGACCCTTCAGCTGATCAAGGCACTGCGAGACGTTGGTATCAGCAGTTTCTGGTTCAACCAGAACCCCATCATCCCCGGCACCAACGTTCCAACAAATGGAACTCTTCAAGTACCCAGCTGGGTTGTTATGCCTGAGTCGCTTAACCTCACTGCGACAGACGTTGCTGCTCAAAAGGTGCTTGGCCACTTGTCGTATACTACCAAGTACGATACATTCCTTGCGAACCCATGCTCGTCTTGCGATACCAACCGATTCAACTCCGAGTTCTTTGATCCTATTCTTGAGGCCATGAAGGGTACGTTCCCAGAATACAACAACTATCATGTCCAGGCCGTTTGCGACCCATGGGTGGTTTGCTTCTAAGTGGTGGGTACGCATGGCCAGCAACCAGGGGTGACGATTGATATAGCTTACAATCCATTTTGAGAATCTGCGACGGATAATGCAGCTAGCTTTCTAATGTATTTTACTAGAAGAGGAAATTACATCTTTATTCCCATCAACACGACCGTTGGTTGCTACCCACCGTTGAGAAGCTGAGATACGAGGTACATGACCTCATCAGCCCATTGCGTGTAAATCTATGTACCTCTGCCATTGTGGATCAGTGGAAGGGGCATAACCCCAGGCAAGCAACAACAAAGGAGACCGGGCGGGTGATTTTAAGAAAAACACATTTTTTTTGCATAGCAGCAGATTTTCTTGTCGCCCAGTCGCCTTGTCGCATCAGTACGACAGGTCAGACGTTGGTTTCGGCTTGTCCGGGCAACCCTTTCGAGCCTCGTTGATGCCTTTTCGTCCCACCACTGGCTCAGGTGCACTGGCTGGATGAACCGCAGCGGTGGCTGGCGTGCTAGAGGTCATACAGCCGGTATTTGACGGATTTCGTGTCACATTGGAGGAGTATTTGACACATTAGGGTCTGTTGTATTGGCCATTTTGTGATCGGAGGCCGACACGGCCGGTACCGGGGCGACAGAGGCAGTTTGGACAATCCCATTGACTGGGGAGGCATCACGATTGGCAGCCTTTGGGGCTCGCGGATTGCCATTTTGCTCTCAAACTGCCGGCCTATAGCTACTTACTATTGCTCTTGCGCGTACTATGTCTGTTTCGGCAATTTGCCCGAGATCGTTTAAAGGTTCAGCTTCTCGAGGGTGACTCGACGTCGGGAGGTAGGGGGGTTGCTTGTTCTTCTTCAGCGGCTGATAGCGAGAAGCTATACCGTAGAGGACCACGTTGAAGCATCGGCGAGCACGCAGATACCAGGGAGCAGGGATGCGTAATGTTCTACAAAATGTCTGTACTACTGGCAGTTGTCGTCAGTTGCACAGGAGCCTTCGGCGTCCGTTTTCGCTGGCTACCCACTTGCCAGGTAGTACGTGATGCCTCTGCCTGTCAGCCTCGTTACAAACTGAATTACTTCTCTGCAAGACGCTGTTACCGTTCAGGCGTCAACATGATTCGTCATGATAGGCAGTGAGCCTGTTAGGTATGCCCTCCAGCCTATTTAATCTTGCATCATGGCCATATTTGAGGCCCCAAAACTCACATAACGCGATACAGGTATCAGCACGCGCCGCAAACACGCATTATGAGCTGCCTCAACGACGACAGGTTAGGCCCACTCGTGGTCGGCTGCCGCGACAATTTCGACTTCACGAAAACATTCGAACAACTGGCTCTCTCAATTGCCCCAGATGTCCTCTTCATCGTCGTTGCCACGGCACGCATGGCAAGACTGATCAAGACGTCTGCCAGCAGCCATGCACCCCACCTGTTGCTGGCCAAGACATTCGCTGCCTTTGTTCTTCTTGGGTTGTACTTCGCGTACCTCAATTTTCAACTCTTCGCTAACAACTATGGGGGCCGGTACGATGTCCTCTCTACTGTCCTGTCCATGGCATCTTCCGCCATCTTGATCCTTCACTCGCACCTGGCGCACGCTCGAACGACGCGACCTTCGGATACGATCACCATATTCTTATTTGCATCACTCATCTGCTATACGGTGCAGATCCGTACACACTGGCTGTCTCATGCACCGGCCGCTCTCACAGGGATCTACGCGGTCATCACTGTTTGTACGGCTGTCCTGTTGGGTCTTGAGATGACTAGCAAACCGATACGGACCGCTTGGCCAGACTTCTCAAAAGAGAAGATATCCTCGAGCTCAGCATTGGGCAATGTGTTCTTGTGGTGGCTCAACGACTTGATCCAGTATGCCTACGGACATGAGATTGGACCTGACGATCTCTACCCCCTCGACAAGAATTTGGGAGCGGAAATACACCGAATTCGATTTATGACTTACTACCGTGCAATACAATCCAAAGAAGCCACCCGGAAACAACGAATACGAGGGTGGAAAGCAGCTCGTGCCCTTGGTTCGACTCTTGGGGTCAGCTGTGTGGCGCCTGCGCTACCGCGTATTACGATGTCGGCATTCAAATTCGCCCATCCCTTCTTTATCAACTCGATTCTGAATAAACTGAGCCAAACCACATCATATTTATCTGCTGGCACAACAACTGCCTATATCGGCATTATGCTGTTCCTCAATGTCGGAAATGCCATGGCGACGAGCACATATGGGTACTACCAAGAGCGCGCAGTTGCTCAAGTGCGCTCGTGCCTCGTGCCTGCTCTCTACCAGAAAACTGTGCGACGCAAAGTATTTTCGGAAAAAAGTTTTTCTGTACTCAGCATGATGAATTCAGAGATGAATATGATCCAGTTTGGTGTCAAAAACACTCACGAGTTCTGGATCTGCGTGCTTGAGATCATTTTCGCCAGCTGGCTGTTGAAACAGCGCATTGGCTGGGCGTTCATGGCGCCTCTAGCTGTGGTTTTGATGTCGGCAAGCGCTTCCACTTTTGCTAGTCAATTCACTGCGAAGAGACAATATGCCTGGATGGAGACTCTGGGAAGCCGGGTGGGCTTGATCTCCTCTGTTCTTCCAAGTCTGCCCTCCATCAAAATGGCCGGCCTGGGTAATCAGATTGGCCGTATTGTGCAATTGTCTAGAGAGCGGGAGATTGCATCGGGAAACCGGTTCAGACTCCTCAGCACCGCTTCTGCAACCATCGCTTTCGTGCCCACGGTATTCTGCCCCATCGTAACATTCACCATCGCGCGCAAGTCCCTTACTATGAGCGAGGTCATGACATCGCTTGCATTCATCGGCCTCCTCTCGAACCCCATGATGCATATTCTGCAGTGTATCCCACTTGTCATGGCTGCCATTACCTCGGTTGGACGTGTTGAAGAATTCCTCGACTCCGAAAACGATGATGGACAGATGCCCATGGAATACCGCGATGAGGGAGCCAACGCTGTGGCCCCAGACACTATCGAATTGATTGATGCTAGCTTCGGATGGGACGAGAATGACTGGTCAGTGCAGAATGTGAATCTCACAATGTCCCCTGGCGTCTTTCACTACGTCGTGGGTCCGGTTGCAGCTGGTAAGACTACACTTTGCCTGGGGCTTTTAGACGAGGTCAAGCATAGGCAAGGTCAAGTTGTAGTGCAACGTGGAAAGCAACTTTCTTACTGTAGTCAAGACGTTTTCATCGTTAACGGCACGATTCGGGAGAACATTATTGGCTTTGCTCCCTTCAAAGCGGCCCTATACGAGAAAGTAGTGAAGAGCTGTCAGCTGCAAGCGGACTTTGAATCTCTCGCCGATGCCGACGAAACGATTGTCGGAAGCCAGGGAGCTGCACTGAGTGGTGGCCAAAAGAAGAGAATATCGTTGGCTCGATCCCTGTACGCGGAGCCAGATGTGGCCATATTCGACGATGTTCTTAGTGGTGTTGATTCCCATACGGCGCAGAATGTTGCACGCAATGTCTTTGGACCGGAAGGGTTTTTCAGAAAACTCAACACTACAGTCATTTTCACTTGCCAGTCTATGGAATTTGTTGATCTATTTGACGAAGTCTTGGTTTTGAAGAATGGCCAGGCAACCAGGTCTGGCCCTGCAGCACATCTGCCTGCTGAGGAACGCAGCGAAGGCTCGCTGTCTACGACTAAGGCATCCTCGCAAGTCAAGACTGCGAAACATATTCATAATGCCAGCATGGGTCGGAAGCCTGCGACAAAGGCTACACCAGGCACCCTGCCCATGGTTCCGCCGGGCCACAGCGACGACTATAGTTTCTACTTTGCTGCAGTCGGCTCGGGCACCTTTTTCGTCTTCTTTTTGCTTGCCATCGCAGCGGCATTTCTGTTCACGTTCTCAACACTTTGGCTGGAGATCTGGATTGCGGCAGAAGGAGATGCGCCCAAAGAGAGAGTATACTTTCGAACCTTTTGGGCTCTACAAATCACTTGTATCCTAGTCATGCTGGTATATTTTACCTATACTAGTACTGTGATGGGGCCCAAGGCAAGCTCGCAACTGCACTTTGGGGCGTTGAAGACGCTTGTTCAGGCCCCGTTGGACTACTATACCACAGTTGACTCGTCGGTTCCCACTGGATACATGTCGCAAGACATGAACATTATTGACAGCCAATTTACTAACTCGGTCGGAAACACTGTTGCTACCAGTTTTATCGCGTTGTTTCAATTCATCTTGATAGTTCTTGGCTCGCCTTCTGTGCTGATTGGCTACCCATTCTTCTCTATGATCCTCCTGCGGGTGCAAAGGGTTTTTGTCAAGGCAGCCGTGCAGCTCAGGGCTATTGCAACGGAAGGACGCAATCCTCTCAAGTGAGTTCCTTTTGCCTCTGAAAAGCCGTAAATTCTTGCACTTTGCAGACTCTAACACTTGGTAGCAAACATTTCAGGGAGACCCTTGACGGTCTGGTCACGATTCGTGCCTTTGGATGGTCCGAAAGTAGCATTCAACTCAACGACAAGCTTCTCGACAAGTCGCAACAATCATCGTATCTCTCTGCAATGCTCCAAACATGGCTCAAAATGATGCTGAGTTTATGCATTGCCATGGTTGCCTCGGTATTTGTTGGCATTGCAAGCCGGCTTCCTGCCAGCACCGGACTCGTTGGTGTTGCCCTCGTCACGTTCATGTCGGCTGCTGAAATGCTCGGGGGTGTTATCCAGTCCTACACAGCGCTTCAAACTTCCGCCGTGGCTTTGAACAGACTCAAGTTTCTGCAAGATGGCGTTCCTCCAGAGAATGAACCAGAGCAGGAGGTGTCTACTCCCGAAAGCTGGCCTTTGGAGGGGGTAGTCCAGCTGGATTGCGTCTCTGCTGCGTACAAGTACGTCACGCTTTTTTCGGTCAAGCCTCGACTAATCTTTCAAAGGACTAGTAATCCATACCCGGGAAAGGAAATCGCCCTGGTGGAGGTCGAAGACCCCGATGATGCTCTCAAGGCCATGTCGCTCCATGTCAAAAAGGGCGAGACAATGCTAATTTGTGGTCGAACCGGAAGGTATGCCGTGGTCAAGTTGAATTGAACGTATTTCTTGCTAATAATAGGTTCAAGTGGTAAATCAACCCTCTTGCTTCTTTTACAGGGTTTCATCACTCCTCATTCTGGTTTTGTTGAGATTGATGGAGTCGCACCAGGCAGTGTCGATCGCAACAAGCTGCGCGATAGCATCATAGCCCTACCGCAGTTCCCCTTCTTCTTGACCAGCGAGTACACTGTACGCGACAATCTTGAGCACCACTTTAGCTTGTCTGAGCTGAGTCTCACGGATACTGCAGAGGCCAAGCCACAGCCACAGCAAGATGAGGACTGCATTTATGCGCTAGAAATGGTGGGTTTATGGGACATGGTTTGCGCGCGCGGGGGGCTGGATGCGCTGCTCAAAGAAGGGTCGCTCAGCCGAGGCCAGAAGCAGCTTTTTAGCCTCGCGCGAGCCATTCTGCGTCGGCGATTAAAGCGGCGGGCAAATGACGCGACAGCGAACCAAGGCGGGGGACTGCTGCTTCTCGACGAGTTCAACACGGGACTGGACTCGTCGACGGAGTCACTCATGTGGCAGGTGATCAAGACCGAGTTTAGTGGTTGCACGATTATTTGCGTTGCGCATCGCCTGGGTGCTGTCTCGGACTTTGACCACGTCGCAGTGCTCAGCCACGGGCGAATTGTGGAAGAGGGAGTGCCGTCGCTGCTGTTGCAGGATTCTGCTGGCAAGTTCCGAGCGATATGGAGCATGAAGGAGATTTAGTATGATATTATGTACATGGGTTGTCTATGATCATTACACGTGTGATATTCATGAGCCTCGTTGGTGCCGGTTTCCGCATTGTGATT
>JAAHCF010000613.1:0-22942 GCA_038367545.1 Beauveria asiatica | reverse complement strand
CCCCCCCGGCCCGGCCGCCCCCCCCCCCCCCCCTCCCCTGGTAGCTGTCAGCACCAAATGGGTCACTCGCCAACACTCCGCCCCCAGGGCAAAAGAAACAAGCGAGATGGGGTGTGCCAACATGAGCATGTGCTGCCAACTATTTAGCAACTAGCCCACAAAGAGGCCAGGCCGAACAGTCATTGTTGGAAACTGGGTGCCTGGAGGCTGGAGCAGGCAGAAACGGCCTCCAAGGCCACCACCACCACCAACGCCCGCAGGCCATCCTAGATGAGAGCCAGTACCGACACTTGGTGAGTCTAGTAGGCGACGCCTTTGCCTTGTCCCACTCGCTCTTTTATTTTAGTTGTGCCTCTTCTTAGTTATCATTGATAACAGGCCGTTTTACTGCTCCCCCGGTTCAACGACACAATGCCTCCACACAAAAGCCATCTCTACCATGTACAAGCCGTTCTCACCTGTCTTGCATACATGCAGCAAGTATCTCTTCTTCCGCTACCCACGCCCCTACCTTTTAACACACACACACCCATGCCTCTTTGACTTACACCAGTCTTCTTCTGTCATGTACTTATAACTACCTCGTTTCCCCCCTCAACTCCAACGATTCTTTCCTTTCCATTATACTCACGACAACAGAACAGCTTGACTACTACCTGTACTCTACTGCTCTACTGCATTGTAGAGCCTATTCAGCAAGACACTTGCCGACTCCCCCCCCTTCAACCACCACATAGCTACTGCTTCCCCCCCCCCCCCACCGCGGGGTTCAACACAATCACCATGTGCACCACCAAAGTTTTTGTCACTGTCCACCAGGACGGCCACCGCTCGACCAACTCGCAGGTCTTTCTGTGCCCGGCGTCGCGCCGCAATCGTCCCTGCGCCGACCACACCGTGGTGCAGCAGCCGGCATCGCGGGACCAGCCGCCTCACGCGCCGGCCGCACCCGCAATCTCGTTTCCCCCGACACCCGAGTACTCTCCCCGGCCTTCCAGCTATTCTCCCCGTCATTCCAACTACTCTCCTCGTCCCTCGAGCCGCGGCTCTGCCACCGCCGCCTTGTCCGACGCCGACCGTCACTCCTCCCGCCACTCATCATCCCGCCACTCGTCCACATCGTCCTCGCGACGCTCGCCCGGCATATACGTCAACGGCCAGCGCATGGTCAGCGCCTACAGCAGCAGTGACCCGGAGCGCTTCATGATGGTGCCGCACCCGCCTACGCCGCGCACGCCGCCGCAGAACAGCAGCAAACCACGCACGGCGCCCTCGTCGCCGGCTGCCAACCTCTCCGTCCCCTACAGCAGCTCCCCCCGCCAACACTACAACCAGCCATACCTCGTGGACGAGCGTCCGCGGGGGATGCATCATGTTGCCGTCCAGCCGGCCTCGCCCGGCAGCAGCTCCTCTCGACACTCGCGCCAGACGTCGGCCAGCTCCCAGGGCAGCCGCCGCTCCTTGTCCTCTGCTGCGGACGACGAGGAGCGTCGCCGGCGGAGGGATGAGCGTGGCGAGCGCCGCAGCTCGCGCAAGACGGATGAGCTCCGCGACCGTATCAAGCATGCCAATGACGAGATTGCCAACCGTCCTGCTGTGCGTACCGTCGATGAGCAGCAGCAGCAGCAGCAGCAGCAGCAGCAGCAGCAGCAGCAGCCGGTGACGGAGCGCCGCAGTCGTCGCGACGGGCACGAGGAATTGGTCGGCATCATGAGCCGCCTGAATGTCGAGGACAAGAACTGGAGGCAACGCAGAGCTTATGAAAAGGCTGCGGTGCTGGAACAGGAGGAAATCGAGGCGCAAAACCAGCGTATGCGGGAGCGCACCGTGCCGCAGCGTCGCGCGACGGTAGGCCCCGGTAGCCGTCGTCACCGCATCGCCTACGATGACGGTCTCTACCGCTGGGAGTAGAAAGGAGGCGGGAATATCATGGGAGGACAGAGACATGGGCAACAGCAACAGCGATTACTTGCTTACTACTACTACTACTGATGAACTATATTTGGGACACAACAGAACGGGATATAGAGGAACAACGGCTAAAGGCGAGCAAAATGTTTTATTAGCTTTCTTTTAGATACCATAGACGCAAGGCTCTCGGAGCCATAATGACAGGAAAAACTAATTGATACCCATCTCACCACAATCCCCAGTGACTGTCAACGTGGGTCGAGGAGCATACGATACCACTGGCACACCCAAGTCGGCAGTCGTCGGATGGTTGACTCACACTTGGACTTACTGCCTGGCCCGGCCCGCTCAAACCGCTGCAGATGTGACTAGTTAAGTTTTGACTACTCCGTAGGGCTTGTGTCTTGGCCAAAAGGAACAGATTGAATTTTGCAGTGTGTTATTAACTAGCCCTAGTTTATTATTAAGGGATAAACGAGGGGGGGTGCGATGATGATGAGGGGCCCAAGGAGGGGCCAGATGAGTGTAAAGGAGGGCCCGTATCCATGGACAGTGACTTGCTGCCTGGAGTCATGGTTTCTGTAAAGTTGCAGTTCTTGGGCAATCGAGTCTTGAGAATTCGCTACATTTCTTGGCCTCTTTTGATAGTCTTTTACGGTTTACGACTTGCTTACTCTCTTGGATGATGAGCTTGCCTGTTCCGCTAGCAACTGTAAATATAGCGGTCGGTAGGCAGCCGTTTCAAGAACCACTCCCTGGCGTCTTCACAACGGGTAGGATCGGTCCAGAGACCCTGGTCCATCATCGGAACATTTAGCATGGGGATTGACGAATTAAATTTGATTCAGCAATAGGTTTGTAATAATAAAGCACGTCACCCCGTTCGAGTGACCGACATGTCCCATCGGCCGGTTGCTGCCTGGACGCGGGCTGGGACGCCGAGAGCGGGGACGGGGCGCCGCTACGGATTACAAGTCGAAAAACTGCGGGACACACGGGGTATGTGTCTTGTGATTCCATGTGGTTTACGATGAGTGGCGTAGGCTGTGGTCAAAGGCCCTGGTATCTTGTATAATAAAAGGAAACGAAAACCTGGGTGGTTATGCGTCGTCGGTACGGACAGTCAGAATGGAAAGGGGACTTTGTGTACATCCCTGCTGAGCTGAGTGTGCAAGGGTGTCCTGTGCTGGAGATGATGCTACACACTTGGGCATGTGTGGTTTGACAGCAAGGCTGTGACAGTTGGCAAGTTCCGAGACGGACGGCATAGAGTACGGTGCACTATTAATACCACCTTTTATAATATTACGTTTTACTACTTAAGCACTTAAATTTATAATTTACTTTACCTTATACTATATTATACTAGAAATATAGTATCTATTAGCGCTTATTTCTCTATAAATATAAATATAATTAAATAGTTATTTATATATATTAATTTAAAATTAATTAAGCTTTATTTTAATATATTCTATAACTAATAAAAAAGTATATTTATTAAAGAATAAATATTTAAAAATATTATATTTTTAATACCTTATAATACCCTATAATATCTTATAATACCTTATATATACTAAACTTTATTTACTTATAATACTTATATAAGTATTATAAAATATTAAAAATATAATAATTTTAAATACTAATTACTTTATAAATATATAAATAATTAAATAACTATTTATATATATTAATTTAAAATTAATTAAACTTTATTTTAATATATTTTATAATTAATAAAAAGGTATATTTATTAAAAAATAAGTATTTAAAGATATTATATTTTTAATACTTTAATAAATAAAAAGTCTTTTATAAAAATTAAATAAAGAACTATTAAAAAAAGAATAACCTTTAATTTAAAAATTATTATATAAATACTTACTTTATTTATCTTTATACCTTAAGTATATACTTTTTATTAGTAATAACTAAAACTATAATACTAATTATTATTAATTTACTAATAATAGTCTTTTTTTATATAAAAATATTATTAAGTAATTATTATAAATAATAATTAGAGTATTAAACTTTATAAAGAGTTAACTAAATCTTATAATATTTATTTTTAATAATTTCTAAGTTCTAAATTCTATCTTAATTATAACTAAAAATAACTAATATTAATCTATTTTAAAGATATAAGAGTTAATTTTAAAAGAGGGCTATTTACGAATACCTTATTATATAATATATTATTATTATTATCTTAGTAAATTATAAGTATACTTTCTTATATAAGAGCCTATAAGAAACTTAATAACCTCTTTTTCTTTTTAAAGTATATATAGAAGACTATATAAAAGTATTATACTTTATTACTAGTTAACTTATAAGTATTTAAATATAATATTTAAATATAAATTAATATATTTATTTTAGTTATTAAATATAATAATAATATTTTTATATTATAAAAGAATTATTATTTAAGTATATTAATTATTTTATAATTTAATATATAACTAATTAATTAAGTAATACTAAGTTTATTTATTTTTTATAATATAAATATATACTTAAAGAGTATATAATAACCTTATTTAAATAAATAAAAGATTATATTTTCTTAAGTTATTAAAAATATTAATAGTATTAATAGGAAATTAGCTTAACTTAAATAAAGTTATATAAAATTATAAAGCTTTTATAAAAGTTATAAAATAAAAAATATACTTTTTTTAATCTCTTTACTTATAAGAATAATTTAAATAAAAATAATATTAATTAGTAAGTTTAAGATAAATAAGTTATTATTTATCTTAACTTTAAGAAAAAAAAATAAAGTAATTAACTTAATTAAAATAAGTTAAAAAAGAGACGGCATGACTACTTCAGGAAACTGTGGTCTTAGCTTACCTAATATAGTGGTTGCCCTTTCGGGTAATTCTCGGCCGCGTCAACGTCGCCGCTTTTTCATGCGGCTATAAATTCACTTACATCCCCAGACCCTCCTAATATACCTTCTAAGTTCTCTCATCACACATGTCCCCAGAGGCTACTTATCTTAACGACTGCCTTTCCTTAACAAATAATAAAAGAATCTTTAACTAGAGGGCAAGAGAAACTTAATCTATTATATTTAACATATCTTACTAACATATTTACTACAATTAGGCGGGCACTTAATGTTAACTTCAGCAAAAGCGTTCGCATTCACAACAACACTACAGCTCGGCCACTGCCACGTCCTAAGCTGTTGCCTGCTAAAGCTTCCAAAAGGGGCTATAGGGAGCGGATAAGGCACGAGGATGTGGACGCACGAGAATTGCGGCATAACTGCTTACGCTACTCATGAGCACAGCCGGACAGCCATCTTATCCGTCGCATTTCCCAGATTACAGAATAACAGTCCAACGGCGCCCAAGAGACAACCACAGCCATAATTACCTTAGTCGCCAGAAGCTAGCATCACAGGATCAGCTATGTGTATTCTAATCCCACTCCGAAGCCCCTACTCTACTATAAGACAAAATAAGGTGGTTACCTCATTCCATTCCTATTTTAGCACTAATTACTAGGCCCCATCACACTGCCTCTTAATAGCAGAGCGAGCTATCTCGTGTTGTTGCCTCCCTCTCCTTATTCCGCAGTTATAGTGTCAGCTAACTTCCGACCAATGGCGAAATAACCGGGAAACCGGCTTAGATTCCCATATAAGGGAATTTACGGTTAGACCTCATCAGCTCATAGATGCTTCAAGAAGTCGTACTTCTAAGCCAGGCCACTAGTTAGGACACTACCACGTTAGAGCCGGGACAGCCATATTCAGAATTGCTATTTACGGCTATAACGCCTATTAAGTGCTCGTCTAATAATTGCCAAATGCAGCAAGTTCACGACCACACTCTAAACAAAGGCGTTACGGTATCTTTAATCTTTACCACATATAGTAGACTATAGCAGTAATAGCTAAGTGCGGCAATCTACTTAGGTGTAGCTAGAGCTCTTAAACGACCTATGCGTAGTGTAACGACGGCTTAATCCTAATCTGTAGTATATCTATTTCTTAGGAAGTAAGTTAGGTTAAAAGTTATATAGTAGTATATTAAGTAGTAAATTATAAGATAATTACTAAGAGCTAGGCTTTTAATTCTAATTACTTAGAGTTACTTAGATTAATTAGTAAAAATCTAAAATACTTAATTATAAGAATACCTCCTCCTTAAGTACTTATTTATCTTTTTATTATAAGCTAAGCTTATAAAGCTTATTTAACTATTTTAATAATTTTATATTATTAATTTATTTTAATAATCTAATAAGTTATTATATAACTTTATATTTTAATTAGGCTATAAGTATATTTACTTAAATAGTCTAATTTAGTTTTATATTTATATAATAGTATTTATAATATAATATTTTTTCTTTTTTAGTCTTATCCTTAAGACTATTAAATAGGCTAGCTAAGTAATAAGTAGTTTTTTTTTTATATTAATATATACTATTATATTTAATTATATTTTAAGACCTCTTATATAATCCTAAAAACCTTCTTATAAGATAAATAAATAAAATACCTTTCTTAAGTTAATAATTAAAAATCTAGTTAATATATTTATATACTTATTTTATAAAGAATAAAGCCTTTAGAATTATAAGGCGTCTAATATAGACTTATCTTAATATTTTAAGTATATTTATCTTAACTAGTTTTATTATAATATAAATTCCCTTACTCTTTAATAACTTTATTATATTAATACCTAATACTAAAAAGCTAAATCTAAATTAAAAGTTATTAAAGAAGAGCTTAAAAAGGTAAGTATTAAAGTATATTATTTATAAAAATAAAAGAAATTATAATTTAAGAAAATAATATATATAATTATATATAGTATTAATAATATTAAAGAGTTAAAGTATATAGAATAAGAGAAAGTAAAATAGTTTTAAAAGACTATAAGGGTTCTTCTTACTCCTTCTAAGGATCTAGATCTTACTTTTATTTATTCTTTAAATACTAAGTTTAATATTAAGTTATTAGATAATACTTATATAATTAATTAAAATATATTTTTTAAGAATAGAATTATTTAAGTAAAGTAAAATAATTTATAAGATTCTTAATTAGTTTTTAAGTATTTTTAGAGTTTAAGTATTTTTTTTTATTTAATAAAATAATAATAATTTTTAATATTTCCTTATACTTTAAATATCTTTTTAACTTTATATTTATTAATATCTTTAATTATAATTCTTATAGTAAATATAAAATTATTTAATACTTTTTTAAGTAGTAATATATAAAATATTAAATTAATCTTTATTTTATTTAGTAATAATAGTTTAAGGTTAATATTTAATATTTTTTATTTAATAAGAAATAATTTAATTTTCTTTTAGTTAAGTTTATTATTAAATTATTTTATTTTAATATTTTTATAAATAAAGTAAACTTTATATCCTTCTTTTAAGATTAGTACTAGTAATTCTTTTTTATTTATATAATACTTTATTTAATTTTATAAGAATATTTATTCTTTTTATAAGTATTTTTATACTTTAGTAATTTTTTTTATATATATAGTTATTATTAGTATATTTATAATATATATTATATATATTTTAATAATAAAATTAAACTTATAATTTATTTTAAATAGTAATATCTTTATACTATTAACCTTAAAGCTATTATAAGCTTATTATATAAGTAATAGCTATATTACTTAATTATCTTATTAGTAGTTAATATAACTTTATAAGTATTATTTAAGTATTTAGTTTAAAATCTTTATTTAACTATCTAACTATAAATAAAATACTATAAATAAGCCTTACTTAATCTTTATAATCTTTATAAGGTATTTTTAGAAGTTAAATATAAATAACTTATTATAATTTAATATAAGTCTTATTAGTAATTTATATTATATAATAATAGTCTTAAAGAATATATATACTAAATCCTTAATATTACTTAATTTTATATAAGGAATATAGTAAGTATACTTTATAAGTTTATTTATAATAACTAAGATATTATTATAAACTACTTTTATTATTAGTTCTTTAGACTTTAGTAATTTAATAATAAAGTTTATTATAACTATTTATTATACTTTTTTAAATAATAGTATTAGTTATAATTTATTATATAGTATATATTATATTACTTTTACTTTTTAATAGATATTATACTTATTTATAACTTATTATACTATCTTTTTACTTTTTAAGAAGTTATATAATCTTCTTAATCTATTAATTATTTTCCTTATACTTTAGTATTTATATAAAGGGTATTTATATATTTCCTTAATAAGTTACTTTTAGAGTATATTAGGAATATACTAATATTTATTATATAAAAAGGTCTTACCTTCTTTAGATAAATATAATTTTATTTTCTAATTATCTAGATAATTATCTTTTTTTATATATAATATAATTCTTTATATTTATATATTATTTAACTTAACTTACTAGGTTATATTAACTTCTTAGGTACTTAATATAAGGTTTTTATCTTTAATCTTATATAATAAGGGTATATTATTTACTTATTCTTCTAATTTTAAATCCTCTCTTTAGCTAAGTATATCTACTCTTCTATTTTTAGATCTTTTATAGTATATAATCTTAAAATTATAATTTATAAAAGTTTTATATTATTTAATTTATTATTTATTTAGATCTTATATAATTAAGAATAATATAAGATTTTTATAATTAATATATAGTTTAACTTAATACTTTACTTTAATAAAATAATATCTTTATTTTTTAAAATACTTAATAATAATTATAAGTTCTTTATTATAAATTCTATAATTAAATTTAGGTCTATAAAGTTTCTTTAAGAAAAATATAATTAGATATAGTCTTCTTTTATTATTTTATTATTTAAATTATTTACTTAGTATATAGTTTAAGATATTTATCTTAAGTTTATAAAGTTTCTCTTAATTAAGTACTTTTATTATAGGTTCTTTTATAACTAGATTTTTAATCTCTTAAAAGACTTTAGCTTCTAAGTTAGTTTATTTAAAGCTAACTTCTTTTTTTATTAGATTAATAAGAAGTTATAAAGTATCTTTATATTTATTTAGAAATTTATAATAAAAGTTTATAAAGGTAGTAAATACTCTTATATTTTTTAGGTTTATTAGTATTAATTATTTTTCTATAACTTTAATCTTTTTTAGACTTTTTTAGATTTTTATATATATAAGTATATATCTTAAAAAGTATATAGTATATTAATAAAACTAGTATTTTATTACTTTTATAAAGAGTTTATTATTTTATAAGGTTTATAGTACTTTATATATATACTACTTATATTCTTTAAAGGTATTTAAATATATAAAAATATCATTAAAGTATATAATTATAAATACTTTTAGTTATTTTTATAAGATAATATTAATTATTATTTAAAAGGTTATTAATATATTAGTAAGCTTAAAAGGTATTACTAAATATTTATAATATTCTTTAATAATTCTAAATACTATTATTTACTTATAGCCTTTCTTAACTTATATTAAGTTATAAGCTCCTTTTAAGTTAAGTATTATAAACTATTTTATTTTTCTAACTTTATCTTATATTTTAATTATTAATAATAATAAATATTAATTCTTAATTATAATCTTATTTAATTATTAATAGTTAATATATAATTATAATTTAATATTTTTCTTTAGTACTTATAAAATTAAGTATCTTACTAAAGACTCTAATAGTTATATATATTCTTTTTATAGTATATTCTCTAAATACTTCTTAAGTACTTTATTTTATTTAGGGTTTTAAGGATAAATCTTATTAAATATTAGTTTAGTACTAAGCTAGAGTTTAATCTTATAGTCCTAGTATAAATACTTTAATAGTCTTATTTCTAGCTTTTTATTAAATAACTTATTATATTTTAAGTATTCCTTAAAAATCTTTATTATCTTAGCTTTTAGCTCTTTAGTAATTATATATATTCTTAAAAGCCTATTATAATTTAATTAAGGTACTTTTTATAAGCTACTTTTATTATTATAACTATATTCTAATAAATCTTATTAAAGTTAGCTAGTTCTTTAATTAACTTATAAATTACTTATTTATAACTAAGGTATTTTTAATATAATATTATATTTTAAGATCTTTATAATATTTAAATTAATTTAGTAATTTATTTTTTATATATTAATAAAAAGCTATACTATTTTTATATTAACTACTTTTTAATTATACTTTACTATATTATCTTTTATAGTTATAAGTTAATAAGGCTTATCTTTTTTAGTCTAAGGTAATTATAATTTATTAATAAGATTTAATAAGATAAAGTTTCCTTATACTCTATTATTAATTATTACTTAGATCTTTCTTCTTTTTATAATTAGGTTAATTATAAGGTATACTTAGTTACTAATATTTATAGTATATAAAGACTTATTAGATTTTTATTAAGGAATAAGTCTAGTTTTTAATAATAGCTATTATTTCCTAATTCCTTCTAAGTTTCCTCTTTTTATTTATTTATCTTTCTATATATTCTAAAAATAGTTTATTATAGTTTAGAGCTAAAATAATAGTTTAGTTATTTACTATTTATATTATATATTCTAGTCTTTAGCTAGAATTCCTTCCTTATACTATTTCCCCTAATTATATATCTTAATAATATAGTATAAATAGTATAAGGTAATATATTTTTAATATAATAAGTCCTTCCTTTTTTAAGGACTAGTTTATAATATACTTAGTATTATATTTTCTAGTATTATAAATCTTTATTAAGATATAAGGTATTATCTTTAATAATTATATCTAATTTTAAAAACTATTTATATTTAAGTTTCTTCTAAAAATACTTCTTATACTAGTTATAATAGTATAATACTTAGGAAATTATTCTATATTCTTAATAAAATAGTATAAATATAGAATTTATTTTTATAATCTTATTAAGGTATAGTATTTTATCCTTATTAGACTCTTTAAATTATTTAAGTAAGGCTATAAGGTCTAAAATATTTATCTTATAGATTTTTACTATTATAGGTATATTTTCTTTATTATATTATATAAAGGCACTAATAAGTAATATAATATCTAATAGTATTATAAGAACTTAAATAAAAGTTTCTCTAATATTTAGTATAGTAATTTTAAGTTTTTCTTTTTCTTCTAGAATTAGCTAAGTTCTAAAGTTCTAGTCTTTATTAGAGTCTATATCTTTATCTAAGATATAATATTATTCTAGCTTTAAGAAATATTCTTTACTATTTACTATACTAATATTTTAAGTAAGTAGATTATTATAATTAACTATATTTAGCTTTTATAACTTAAATATAAGCTTTTAAGGCTTTTTAGGTATATAATACTTATTTATAAAGTATTTAACCTTATTATAATTATAATAAGTCTTACCCTTTTCTTTATATATAATATTAAGTTCTATTAGGCCTAGGTAAGTTCTATAAGCTATAAATCTATATTAATATTATCTTAAATTTACCTTATAGTATTATATTATTAGTTAAATATTATTTCCTTCTTAACTACCTTTCTTTATATATCTAATATAGTTATAATTATTAATCTTAATTACTTCTTTAATAAAGATATTAAGTTTATTTAGTTAATCTTCTTTATAAATCTTATTTTTTATATCTTCTTTAAGTCTTTTATAAAAGAATTCTATTAAGCTATTATCTTCTTAATTAAAGTAAGTAATAATATACCTAAATTCTTATATATAATATTAAGCTAATCTAGTTTACTTTAGAATCTTAAGTTTATAAATAGTAATTTAAAGTTAGTTTAAGTCCTTAAAGGTAATTTTAAGTTATTCTTTAAAGTTCTTATAGTCTTTAAAAATCTAAATAGTTTTAACCTTAGGAGTTTTATTATTAAGATAATTTTTAAGGGTTAGCTCTTACTATTCTATTACCTTACTAATAATAAGATTTCTAATATAAAGTATCTTTATTATAAGGTTAATAATAATAATATTAACTTATAAATAAGCCTTAACCTAAGTAAAGAAAGTCTATATATCTTCTTTAGTTTTATTAAATATATTAGGTTTAAGGAACTTAAGGAGTATAAGGATTCTAATATTATTTATTTATATAGTCTATATCTAAGTAATAAGGGCTTTAATCTATTACCTTATTTATACTATAACTTAAATAAGGGTAATAGTATTTTTACTTATAGTAAATATTATAAAAGGTAAATACTATTTAAGTTTTAAGGTAACTTATTAAATAAGATTAATTAAAATATAATAATAGCTTAATCTTAATCTATAGTATATTTATTTTTTAAGAAGTAAGTTAAGTTAAAAACTATATAATAATATATTAAGTAATAAATTATAAAATAGTTACTAAAAGTTAAGCTCTTAATTCTAATTACTTAAAGTTACTTAGATTAATTAGTAAAAATCTAGACTACTTAACTATAAAAATACCTCCTCCTTAAATACTTATTTATCTCTTTACTATAAACTAGGCTTATAAGACTTATTTAATTATCTTAATAATCTTATATTATTAGCTTATTTTAATAATCTAATAAGCTATTATATAACTTTATATTCTAACTAAGCTATAGGTATACTTACCTAGATAGTCTAGCTTAGCCCTATATCTATATAGTAGTATTTATAATATATAGGCTTTCGTGGTAAGGCGAAATAAGCCTCTAGAGACGGATAATTTATTATAAGGATATTACTACGCCCGGAACTGCTGTTTTAGGGTTAACTACGAATAACTAAGGCGCTTTATAACTCCTAAGTCATAGATGATTAGCTCCTGCATTCTACGAGCAGTACTAAGTAATATAACTAGATAACACTAGTGGAGTTATGTATTATCTCGGTGTAGACATAATACTCATAGCCGATGCAACTGTCACTTCGCTTATACAGTGCCTATCATCCGCCGCCCTATTTAGCAAATCTAGCGTACATAGCTTTAATAGCGCTAAAAACCTACCTAAACATAGTAACTTACTTCAGCAGGAGTAAAACATCTATAGTATAGGGCCGTCCTATTATTATAGTAATTTATCGTGACTTCTATACTAGGAAAAGCGCAGGATAGAGGCCTAGAGAAGAATTATCCCTATTTAGGAAAGGCAATCTTCTCGTTACTCCCTTTTTAAGAATATAAATAGAAGGCTCTTCGCTTTCGGTATATGCCTGCTTTCCTGCTTTTAGTCACAACCAGCACTTCTTCCTCAGTTACCGCCATAATGCCATAACAGTTCACGTTTAAGAGCTATATCCCAAAACCTACCCTAGAGGCTAAACAACAAGCGCTCAACACAAGGTTACCCTCGCGAACAAATTCAAGTAGCGAAAATTTCACCCTTCTTCATAGTGTCAATACTTAAAGTAGGGCAGTCATACCGCATAAGGTTAATAACGCAGGCCCGAGAGTGGACGAGCTTATCTAATCTAACAGCGTGGGCGAAGTAACAATTACAGCTTATAACCCCTCAGCTATGCTTAATACGGAGTGGCAACTTTGTGAAGTCGTCTAGGAGAATACTATCCCTCGCTCTTAAACTAAAGACAACTTCGAAGATTAGCTTCACTAAGACAAACCTTCTGCGGAACAGCCTAAAAACAAACGCATTTAACAACCAACACCTAAGTATAAGGAGAATATCAATAATGCATAACAGAAGCGCCTACGTCTTACTAGAGGAGTCTACCCAAACACGCTCATAGACACAGGTGCTATTGCTAGGGCCGGTTAGAAGGAGGCAGGTGCTAAGAGCGACCCTAAGCGCCAAGCAACAATATAAAAGCTAGCATCACCTATTAATTTTAGTTAATTATTAAAAGACCGCTACACTACTACAATCTCCCCTACGCCCCAGACTCTATCAAATAACGATCCTAGCCAGGGTGCTGCGCGCATCAACGACCGGGCTGAGTACACTTACACAGCGTAGACCCGCTTATTGATTACTACGCTGGTTCAGGTAGCGGCGGCACCACTTCCACGAGATAAGTCAAGCTCAGAGGCACAAGTACTTTCGCCAAGCGCCTCCGCCAGAAGCTACGCTATTTTAGGCTACTAAGCCGCTATTCAGGAATTAACACTAGCAGAGTAGCCCGTGGTAACCCAGACGCAACAGTCGTCTAGACACTAACAAGTCACAGATCTGGCCAGCTAAGCTATAAGCTTAGATTAGCGGGCTAAAGGCTTAAACCAGCAAGCGGCAGACCTAGCTACCCGCGGGAGGGGGGTGTTTTCTGAAAATGTGTTAACAGGAGAAAAATGTTTTTATTTTCTCTATAGGTATCTACCGGAGGGCATGTCAGAAAACACTTCCATCCCGCGTAGGTACAGGGCAGTCTTGAGCAATCTAGAGCGTTGCAGGAGGGGCATGTAGTGGACATTTTGCTACGCTACAGCACCTTGTAGGGCTCCGTTTCAGCGCTTTTGGCTGCCGCCGCCGAGTTTTATAGCCTCGTAGACCACCATCACTCTGACATCTCGGCCCGCCCTGTTGGCCATACTGCGCACCAAGGACACATACCACCCGCGGCTCGGTCGCCACGGCTCTAGCAAACCCTTGTCTGAGAAAGAACCAGTCTCGAGGATCGCGGGGGACACGAGATGACGCGCGGACCTTGGTGGGAGGATGGTACGGGCTCAACAAATCTGGCACCACGCTTGATCTGCTACTTGAACTACCAGACATGAGACCGGGCTGGAAGCGGTGTCCATTGTGCTACCACAAACTGTGATTTCGTTTTATGGCCTTTTATTTTCGTGCTTGATATACACTCTACTTAGTTCTCGGTGTGAAATTGCGCCTCGCTCTTGACTGCCCTTGTAAGTTAATAAAGCAAATTTTAGTGGTAATGATACCACGCTTCCTCTAATTTACCACTCTTGGCATCCATTGCCTAGCAGCATAGTTGTTAGTGAAAGCCCAGGTAGCCTCCAGGTCAGACGGAAAGTCGCAAACGTACCAATACTTTTGCAAAAGCTGCCATCGCCCGCGTTTCAGCCTGGAATGCCCATTCCTGCCGTTTATTACACGTCTTTCGATCCTCCACCCGCCAAGAATTATCAAAGTCTAGCCAGAAAACTCTATCCTCGGGTGTTCCCTGAACGACCATCATATTCCTCGGGTATGGATCACCGTGACAGAGGCCAGCCTCGTGAAACTCAGCGAGATATGCGGACAGCCTATCGATATTATCTTGTGAAAAGTTGTCGAGGCTAATCATCTTAGCATTAGGTATATATTCGATCAAAATAGCGCTAGGCGGCCATTTATGATGTTGAAATTCGTATAAGTCTGGCCAGAGGTCTACATTGATGTACTCAATGGTTCCGTAGAAATTTGGTACAAGGCCGCGCTTGCAAAAGCCCTTTTCTTTAAGCAGTCGATATGCGCTAGCTTCGATCTCAAAGTAGTCTGGCAGGTATTCACCGTCCTTGAACTGAGTAAATATTAGCGTGCTGTGAATAGGTGCTGCGTATAGTGAGTGTTACTTACCACTTTCATAACGCAAGTTTTTCCGCGGATTTCAACTTTAAATGTAATCACAAGGTTATTGCCGTTTTTTTCGCTTCTCTTTGTCGATAGAGTCTCGAGAAACTTGACTTCGGAAGGCTGCACGCCGACTAGTTCATCTTTCGAATCGTCATCCGAGGAATGCGGCACGTTGGCTAGCTCATCCTTCGAATCGTCGTCGGGCGACACAGAAAATAACGGAGAGGACGGCGGAAGGGTTGGCGCAGACGCCGTAGGTGAAGACGACATCCTGGAGTCAAATGCTGCAGCGTGTTATTAGGAAATAGGGCAATAATATTGGGATGCGTGGCGATGGTGAAGGAAGGAAGCTTGGTGGAGATGGAGCGAAGCTTTCGCCCAAGGCGCGAAGGGGGGGGCAACAATTACCTCGTATGCTGTTAAAGAGTATGTTCTTTAGTGTAATGTAAAATTGAAAGGAGCAACAATTACCTTGTATGCCGTTAGAAGAGTATGTGCTCAGGTGTAATGAAAAATTCAAAGGAGCAACAATTACCTTGTCGGGTGTTGTATATTCCCATCACTGCTGCCGTGGTTGGTGGCGCTGTTGGGTCTCTGCAACTATTTACAAACCCCGCCTCAAAATCTTCCACATGTCAGATTAACACCCAACCTTGCTCAACTCATCACAGGCTGTTAAATCCCCCGCGCCATGGAGGCCTGGCTCAACGACGCCGGGGCTGTCGGCTTGCGCCATCTCAAAGTCGCCGAGTTTGCCCTCACCGGGCGCGGCGTGCAGGCCCAGCGCGCCTTTTCCACCGGCGAGCGCATCCTCACCATCCCAGCGCAATGTCTGTGGACGGTCGAGCACGCGTATGCGGATCGCCTGCTGGGTCCGGTGCTTCGCGGGCTGCAGCCGCCGCTGTCAGTCGAAGACACGCTGGCGCTGTACATTCTGCTCGTGCGCGCGCGGCCGGACGATGCCGCGTACGAGGGCCCAAGGAGCCATGTGGACGTGCTGCCGGAAAAGTACACCATGAGCATCTTCTTCAGCGACGAGGAGATGCAGGTGTGCAAGGGAAGCTCGCTGTATACGCTGACGACGCAGCTACGAGGGCGGATTGGGCATGACTACAAGAAGTTGCTGACGCGCGTGTTGATGCGCCATCGCAATCTATTCCCACTTAGTAACTTTGGCATAGAAGATGTACGTACATGTACCGGCCAGCTACAAGCAGGCACCTAACATAGCTTGTCGTCTAGTATAAATGGGCTCTCTGCACGGTATGGAGTCGCGGCATGGATTTCACCGTCTCCGAGGGAAACTCCTTGCGGCTTCTGGCGCCCTTTGCAGACATGCTCAACCACTCATCCGAGGTGAAGCAGTGCCATGCCTACGACCCTACCACCGGGGACTTGTCCATCCTCGCCTCTCAAGACTACAATGCTGGCGACCAAGTCTTCATCTACTACGGGCCCGTTCCCAACAACCGACTCTTGCGTCTTTACGGCTTCGTGCTACCGGAGAATCCCCACGACAGCTACGATCTCGTGCTGCAGACGAGCCCCATGGCGCCGCTCTACGAGCAGAAAGAGAGGCTATGGAAACTAGCCGGCCTGGACACGACCTGCACAGTCCCTCTCACTGGGAATGATCCGCTTCCCCGCAGCGTACTCCGATATTTACGCATCCAGCGGCTCGACGAGTCTTTGCTCGGCGCCATGACTATGCAGATTGCGACCGGCACTGACGAAAAGATGAGCGACGACAGCGAGATGCAGATTTTGCAGTTCCTCATCGACTCCATCAGCGCCATCCTCGAAAGTTTCAGCATTCCGCTCGACGTTCTGACGGCGCAGCTCTCCGCCGGCGACGTGTACCCCGTGGGAGGCAACGCCTGGGCAGCCGCGCAGGTCAGCGCCAGCGAGCAGCGCATTCTGCGGCTGGCCAGGGACAAGGCCGAGCGCTTGCTATCCGCCGTCGGCGGCGACCATGGCGACGCGCAGCGCCAGCGGCGGGACCGGTGCGCGCGATGCGGAAAAGATGGGAACGAGGAGGCGGCGGCTACTGCTACGCGGCTCATGGCGTGCGGGCGGTGCAAGGCAGTTCAGTACTGCGGGCGGGAATGCCAGGTGGGACACTTTAAAGAGCACAAGGCGCTGTGTCGGTCGCTGGCAGGGAAAAAAGTAAAGTAGACGAATACGCGAGGTTAAAACGTGGTGTGCAGAGTTGAGAGGCTGATTTGGGCCGATACAGAGTTGGTGTGGTGAGTCGCAATGCTGATGGCCGGTGGAGAAGCTTCTATCCAAAAATCAATATTAGCAATCAAGATGTTGATATGAAAAAAAGCTTTCGTTGTACGGATTATAGAGGGTGATGAGCGTTGAACATGGCCGGCGCATATCATCGGGTTTCGGTCGCAAAAAGAAAAGAAAAGACCCAGTTATTTAGGCGATGGTAACTCTCGATGGACGCCTCCACACGCGTAAAGTCGCGATCGGCCCGCGTCCCCCCGTGACGGCCTATGAGCGGCACGGAATTACTCATTCCAGCATACCTAGGTACACAATCGCCACCTTGGCCATCCTCACCATTAGATCCTTCTTTCACTCTTCCGTCGTCTTTTCCACCATGCGCGGCCAGCCGAGGACGGCCGCGCGCCGACCCGCCGCACGCGCTCGCTCCTCTCCATCTCCATCCTCGCCCTCGGCGAGCGACTCTGACGGCGTATCCCTCGCGCGGCCCGCCAAGCGTCGCAAAATAGCCTCTTCCTCCTCCACTTCCAAACTCGACGCCTATCGCACCCTTCTCCAGCAGCAGCGACTCACCGCCGACCTCACCCCTAGCCTGCCGCCGACGCGCCGCCACGCGCTCGCCTACCATGTGCCTTTGCTCCTCGACGGCCCTCGCGCCGGCGCCGCCCGCGCCACCTTTCTCTCCTGGTTCGACTCTGTGAGCGCCGCCCGCGCCATGCCCTGGCGCAAACCCTGGATCGACCCTTGCTCGTTCGCCTCGCCCTCGGAGCTGCGGTCCGCTCTGGAGAAGCGCGCGTACGAGGTCTGGATCAGCGAGATTATGCTGCAGCAGACGCGCGTTGCCGTCGTCGTCGATTACTGGAAGCGGTGGATGTCCAAGTGGCCTACGATTCATGACCTGGCCGCTGCCGACACTGACGACGTGCTCGCGGCGTGGCGGGGCCTGGGATACTACAGCCGCGCGACGCGCATCCACACAGCCGCGCAGCTCGCCGTCGCCGACCCCTCCATGCAGGGCCTCCTTCCTTGTTCCGCGGCGGAGCTCGCGGATAAAATCCCGGGCGTGGGGCGGTACACAGCAGGCGCCATCTCGTGCATCGCGTTTGGACGGCCCGCGCCCATGGTCGACGGCAACGTGCTGCGAGTGCTGAGCCGGCAACTGGGGCTCTACGGAAACATCAAGACGGACAAAGCGGTCGTTGACCTGATTTGGGCTGCGGCCGAGGCGCTCGTCAATGCCGTGGCGCTCGACGGGGAGGATTGTCAAGAGGGAGCGGCGCCGGATACGAGAAGCGATCGCCCGGGACGCTGGGGACAGGCACTCATGGAGCTGGGCAGCACGGTGTGCGCGCCGAGGCCAGACTGCGGCGCATGCCCCATCACATCGACGTGTCGCGCCTACAGCGAGGGCCTAGCCGCCCTGAGTGCGGAAAAGTCACAAGTCAGCGAGCATGTCGTTGCGGACATGGAGGATCTGTGCGGCGTCTGCCAACCATTCGACGACACCGACGAGATTGAGAACCAGCCACCACCCGCGGCCACCAAAGGCGGCAAGCAAGCCACCCTGTCTGCCTTTTTCGCCAAGCCTGCTGTGCCTGCGAAGCCGTCCGCGAAACCCAAAGTCGATATTGACGGGGTTGTGCGCCACACCCGCCGGTTTCCCATCAAGGCGGTTAAAAAGGCCGTCCGGGAGGAGGAGACGCTTGTGTGTGCGGTGGTCCGCGCCGACGGCCGGTATTTGATCAGAAAGCGGCCGGTAAAAGGGCTACTAGCCGGCCTGTGGGAGTTTCCGAGCTCCTTGCTGGAATACCCAAAAGCAAGCAAGGCGGCTGCACGCAAGAAGCTGGCGAGAGAATTCGTGGCGGGGGTGCTTAACAAGGAGGAGGTCGAGTATGTGGGGGAGCTGGGGAGCGTGCCGTGGCTGTTTTCACACATCAAACTGACAATGCATGTGCATCTGTTCAGAATGGGGGGCATTGAGGATGCGGGTGTCAAAGGGACGACGGAAGGAAGGTGGTCGGATAGCGTGGACACGGAGTCGATGGGTACGGGAATGCGAAAATGCTGGGAGTTGGTCAAGGAGGCTGTATGAGTCGATTGGGGAGTATAACATGGTGTAACGAGTACTTGTATAATGAACTGGGCTGAGGCTCGGATGCCAAGTAACTAGTCAAGGCTTTGGGTTTGAAGGGTTCATGAATCTTGTCAATTGCTGGGTATAGTATATATCTGTCACGCATCCACAGTTATGCAAAACGCCGCGTTGAACCGGGCTTTAAACCAAAATCAAACATGCACAGTACCCATTCACGCCTAAATTTATTGCACGTGCTGATGCTCCTGAACAGGAGGACCGGCGTAGTTGCGGTGGCCCCAAACAACGTACCACAGAGCAGAAATGGTCATGGCAGCGGCAAAGACGACCGAGGCAAAGTTGACGTTTTCGACCTTGGTGACAGGGTAGTTGGTAGGCATGCAGAAGAGGGGCAGGGCGAGCAGCGACCAAGCTGTGACCATTAGCAGGTATTCCTCACGGGAAATTGGGGACGACAACATACCGACGGCAACAAAGTTGGCCACGTAGCCAAACTTGCCAAGACGAAACGGGGCATCGGCGACTTTGGTCCGACGAGTGAGCATATTGATAGCGATTGGAGTGGCGTACGACGCCGTCAGACAAATGACGCCAACGCCAGAAAAGGCATTAAAGGCCACGGCGGAGCCAAAGTTGATGACACCGAGGACGATCTGAACAATCATGCTGAGCATCATTGCATTGAGGGGCACATCTAGCTTCTTGTTGACCTGGATCCACCACTTGGAGCCGGGGATGGCGCCGTCGCGAGCAAATGCCCAGACGCAGCGAGAGGCGGCCGTAGTGCAGCCGATGCCGCAGATGAGGGCGAGGACCATGAGAGGGATGAGCAGGCCAATGGCGCCGCCGGGGGAGCCGACAGCCGACTTGATGATGTAGGGGACGGGCTGGCCGGAAGCGATAATGGCGGCGATTTCGCCGGCGGGCATGACGAACATGAGAGGGATGAGGAAGAGTAGGCCGGCAAATGTGTTGATGAAAATGGTGGCGACCATGGCCTTGGGGACTTGGGTAGCGGGCTCCTGGACTTCTTCGCACATGCTGTGACGTGTTAGCACATTTCCCAATGTGGCAAGGCCCTCATGCTTGAACGGCCAAAGAGACGTACGAGATAATCATGCCGGTGGATGAAGTGGCGTAGCCGGCGTGCAAGAGACCGACCATGAAGGACCAGCCCTTGGGCCAGCCCGACTCGGTCTCGAAGTGGCCAAATACGTAGGCACCCGAGTTACGGCCCGACTTGGCCATGACGAGAATGGTAATGGTAATGGCAATGACGCCGGCAAATGTCCAAAAAATGGCAGCAGTCTGCTCAAGTCAGCATGAATCAAGTACACGGAGGAACGGAGGCCGGAGCCGGGTGCCGTGTTCGGGGATAGTTCGGTGTGGGGAAGCTTGTCAACTTACGTCGATCCAGGGCAGCCACTTGTTTCCGAGAGAGGAGACAAGGTTGCAGAGGAAGGTAATGGCGAGGAAGATGAGAAATTGCTGCCAGCTAGTGCCCTCAATCATGGGGATGGGGTTGCCTTCTGCGTCGAGACCCTTATCAAAGACGTTGATGCAGCCAATGAAGAAAAGCGCGGTACCAAAGTTGACGGCTAGAGTAATGGTTACATTTCCGACGACGTAGAGCCAGCCGCAGACCCAACTGGCGATGCGTCGCCATTTGGCTGGGGCGAGCATGAATGCTTGGTAGTAGACACCTGTACACTTTAGCAACGACTACGGAAACACTGCCAACGAAATTAAGCTCACCTCCAGCAGTTGGGTAGACGCTGGTGATTTCACCGAGAGAGGCAGCAACGCAGACAATGATGAGAGAGACGAGGACCCAGCCCCAGATGACGACGACGGAGCCGCCGCCAATGACGGGATAGATGAGAGTAGTGGCTAGACCGTAGGGAATCGAGGCGAGGACAAAGGACATGAAGGCGACCTGTGCGGTAGAGCGGTTGCGCGACAGCTCGGGCTTGTATCCTAGGGACTCGAGGAAGTGGTCGGCATTGTCTTCGGTGGACATGCGCGGGGCGGCGTAATCGGTCTTTGCGTCCATCTTGCCGGAACCGTTGGAGTCGAAACCGTCCGCCATGGTGGAGGGCAGGGAGGACGAGGCAGGTGGTGATGTGTGTATGTATGAGAGAGAGAGGGGGGGAAGATGACTTGTCGAGGTTGGCGGCCGTTGGGAGCTGGCAGAGTCGAAATTCGACGCGGGTGCGCACGTGAGGCTATGCCTAGACGAGGCAGACGACCGGAGGGGGGCGTAGAATGTGCGCCACAAGAAGCCAAGATGTACAAGAAGCGGGTCCCAAGTAAGTATCTATGCAGAGTAATCTTGAGATGAGGTAGAATGGCTATAAATAAAAGTGTTTGGGCTGGACGTCAGCCGCGGCGATGTGTTGGTCTTGTCGCTGTGTCAGGGCGACCGGGGACGAGTAGTACAGATAGTGTTGTGAAGACATGCAACGTGGCTGGGCGCGGGGGAGGAGCCGAATATAAGACGAGACACGGCAGAAGAGGAAAAAAGGCTGATAATAAAATGGAATGGGCGGTATCCGTACTCTGTACAAGAGTTCCTAGCTGTTGACAAGGGCAGCAAGGTAAAAACACGGCGAGGCTAAAAAAGAAGATTTTCGATGGCGGGCGCCAGTGGACGACAGTGGAGTGCACGGGGCTTGGTGCATGTGGTGGGCGATAAGTAAATTCTGCGGGCGCATTTAATGACCAAGTATGTTTGTTGGTGACGACTAGGAAGGGCATAAATATATGTTTTATTTAAAATAAAGAGGAAAACTCTGCATGTTTTCTAATAAAAGCCACATGTCTTTGGTGGTTTCACTTGCGGGAACGCCGCCCATTGTCTGAATGTGACATGGTTGCTGCCGATCCAACAGGCGTCTGCAACCATTCAACAGTGGCATCAACACTGCCAACGCTGACCACCCACAGTGCAGCTACAGGTCTTGAAGGCCATTACAAGGGTTAATGAGGGAGGGGCGAGGGTCCGTAGGCAGGGATGGAAATTAGTACGTACTAATTTAGTTACTAAATTAGTATTTTTAGTATTTTTAGTATTTACTAATTAATTACTAAATTAATTAGTATTAGTATAGATTTTTTATACTAAATACTAATTTAGTAAATACTAAAAAATACTAAATTAATTAGTAATTAGTATTAGTATAAGAAATTACTAAATTAGTTACT